>JAESIW010000115.1:684526-910208 GCA_016802295.1 Brachionus rotundiformis
GTAACTATATTTTCTGCTGCTGATGTTTGTCCCAAATTGGAATCTTGTGTTGTATCTAAACCAGCATTAACATTAGCATTGGTTGTAACTATATTTTCTGCTGCTGATGTTTGTCCCAAATTGGAATCTTGTGTTGTATCTAAACCAGCATTAACATTAGCATTGGTTGTAACTATATTTTATATATAATTTGTGGTATACAGCAAAAACAGGCGAATAAAATTTTCAATTTCATTTATTTTTTCTTTATTTGATTTTTGTTTGTTTTATTTAGAATTTTCATTTTATCTTTCAAATCAATTTTTTTTTCAATGGTCTAATGGTTTTGATTCTTTTTTTGATTACTTTTACTAATAATTTTTTTTTCTATCGCTTTTTGTAAACAATTTCTTTTTTTTTATAACTTTTTTTTAAAAAATATAAAATAATGTAATCTGATTATTAATAGCACTTTAATAATTTAATTCTTTTTTAAGATCCTAAGTTTCCTCCTTATTTTTTCATTTTTTCTTTTTCTTGATATTATAATCTTTTATCAAATTAAAATATTTTTAAAAATTTTTTAAAATTGATTGGTTTTGACTGAATTGTTTTTATCAATTTTATTTTTTTTTTTTAGGTAGACATAAATTAAAAATAATTTAAATATGATTGATAATTATTCTATGATTGAGTGTATATTTTGTTAATTTGGTTTTTAAAATATATAATAAGTAACAATCTTTTGTTTTTATGGAATGCAAAAATTAAAGGTTTAGAAAAAATTCCACAAATTTAGAAACAAAAAATTTTTTAGCTTTTTGTTAGCCTTTTTGTATTTGTTTTAATTTTTTCTCTTTAGGATGATCAACCAATGCTAATGTTAAGAATTTTAATAATTAATTAGATATATTTTACTGTTCAAATTAATAACAGTTTTAAATATACTATGATTAAAAAAATATTCTAAAAATTAATCAAAAAATAATAAAAAGCTTAATTTTTTAAAGCAATTTATTTCTAAAACTTATGTTGCTTATATTATAGCTTAATTACATTTTTAATATGTAACAACTAAATAAAGATTTGGAATTTATCATTTATATAAGATTCTTTTTATATTATTTTGTTTTGTTAGCATTTATTTTTGAGTTCATCGACAAATTAACGCTAGTTAATTCATTAGCTTTACATTTTTCCGTCTGCACTGAATAGAAATTTGATTTTTGAGTTGTTTGTGAAAATTTATTTTCTAATACTCTATCAAAAAATTTGGCTAGTTTTATTGAATTTGATGTAGCAGGTGCTAAACATTTTAAGTGCAAACAATTCTTTGAATATAATGTTTAATAAAATAAATTTTAGTTAACATTTCTTACCAAATTTATCTCATCAGAGCGATAAAAATAGGATATTTTAGACTGATTTTTTAAAAATGATGAGTTTCTAACTATCTGAGCCTGATCTAACTTGGTGCCGATAAAGAATAAAGGTATTAGATTTGAGTTATCATGGTAGTTGATGGATGATTTGATAGAAGACTTTTTAAAGGGAGATAATTTTGTGTCATAATGGCTTAAAAATTTGATTTTGATTATCTTTCTTTTTATATTACATATCAAATAATACTAATCAGAAATGCCAACTGAAATTTTTTCGTTTTGTTCCATAACATCAGTAATCCATTGGTTCAGATTATCTTGTGATTTTCTATTTGTAAGATCATGGACGAGAATTATTCCTTTTAAATAGTAATTTTTTTTTTATTTTTAAAAAAAATGTTTACCATCAGTTCCTTGAAGAAACATCTTAGTGCTTGATCTATGACCAGTATTTCCACCTATATCAAAAAATTCAAGAAAACAAGTTTTGTGATGAGATGTACCATCTTTGTACTCGTGTAGCTAAAGATAATTAATTCAGTTTTATCCAATATAACCTGGAGAAAATATACTTTTACATCCACAGTGCAGCCTATTGTCCAGCTTGGATTCTTCAAAATTTCTTGGTGAGCAATTAAATGAACGAGGCTTGTTTTGCCTACTCCAGAATCACCAACTACCACAATTTTAGCTTTTTCAAAATTTGTATCCATTTTAAATTATTTAACTTATTAAATATATTAATTTATTTTCTATCTAAAATTTTATTCTTTTGAATATGCTGAATTTTGTTAACAAAAAAAATTAAAATACTTAATAAATACTAGGGTTCGACCCAAAATGACAAGCAAAAATTTCAAGATAATTTTGAAATTTTTGCTTGGTTAAAAAAATCCAAACATTTTGAAAAAGTTTTTAATTTTTTTTAGATTAATAAAACTGTTTTAAAGCTTTATTTTTGAGATTAATATTAATTGAATGTTTGATTTTTTTCCTTAAAAATAATAAAATAATAATTTTTAAATTTTCAAGGAATTTTCTAATTTTATCTTCATTTGTTATTTCAGTCACTGTGAATTTTGAAGCAAAAAAAAATTTAAATTGAATAAACTTTTTTTCAAAAAAAAAAGTCTAAAAATCATTCTGCAAGATTTTAATGAGATAATCAACTTAAATTCTTACATTATGAGAATACTAACTTAAAAATTGTATAAGCATTTTTCAATTCGAAGGTTAGAAATTTAAGGTTAGATGATTGATTCAATACAAGAAAAATTAATTATCTTATTGAAAATTAATTAATTATCGAAAAATTAAGAACAGCTAATTTTAGAATATTGAAATTTTGCAAATCATAATGTTATGATTCAGTTACTTTCTAATAAATAATTGAAATTTAGTCCCATTAACAAAATAATTAGATAGATAAATGAACTAAAAAATAATAAAAGAAGATTTTGAAAAATAAGAATGAAATAAGAATGAAAAAGTATGAATTTAATTTAAGTTAAATAGATGATTTGCGTGGGGACATATATTCCTTTTATTTTTAATAATCTTTTAATAATGTGTTTAATAGCCAATCTTTGTCACACATTTAATTCCAATTTTGAGCATATTATTTTTAGATATTGTAAATAATTTTTTTTAATTTAATTTTTTTAGTCTTTTTTTTATATTTTGCTTTTCTAAGCTAAATCACATTTGATTTTTAAAAGAAAGAATATAAATTTAAGTGAATAGAGATTATTTCGACCATTAAACCATAAAAAAAATGTAATTAATCCATGTTTTAAAATAAAATTCAAAATCAAATAAATTTGAAAATTATATCTTCGTTTAGATTATTTTAAAAATTGACATAATATCATTATGATTTTATAATTTGATCAATTCTAAGATTAGGTTAATTAAGAATTGTGTTTCAAAAAATTTAACATACTCAAAATAATCAAAACTCGCAATTAACATTGTGAATTTTTTTTTTTAAGAATTTAATTTAAAAAAAATTAGTAGATAAAATGAATGAACAAATTTATGAAATAAATATAAATAGATTTATTCAATCAACCGAATATCAATTAAACAAACTCAAAGACTGCATATTACGTCTAAAACAAGTGTTTTTTCTTAGTTTAAAAAAATATATGAAATTAAAGAAAATTTAAGTACCAAAGTTATGAAGATTGGAAAAATGTAAAGCAATCTCAATTAAATGCCAGTCAAATAATCAAACGTATTAAGTCTGAAATCAAAGAAATCGAAAAAATCCGTGATATGATAGGTTTTTAATTTTTATCAAATAAATAAAGTGTTAAACTTTAAAAATATTTTTATCCAAGTGTCAAACCTTGAAAACAAGGACTCATCTTCTGTTGCCAACAAAATTGATGAACAATTAAAAATAATTACTCGGAAGCTTCAAAATGAGACAAATGAAATAGAAAGTATAGCAGCACCGTATCATCAATTCGAATTTAAGTATCAGGATTGTAAGCTAGCAATTATTTAATTACAAAAAATAAATATTTAACAAGCTTTTTTGGAATCGAGTTTTGCTGCTCCTGAAATGTTCCAATATAAAATTGAAAAAAATGAATTCTTAGCGCAGGATGAAGAGTTGTGTAACTCTTATCACCAATTACTTAAAGACTGTGACGATTTAAAGTTCTTAATGGAAAAATTTTCAGAAGAACTTTATGTAAATTTATCTTAAAAAGCTGAATAAATTTTGATTAATTCCTTCATTCCAAAATAAAGAAACAAAAGCCGACAATTGATTCTATTGAAAAAAATGTTCAGGTAATAGGTGAAAATTTGGAAAGTGGGTCAAATAACTTGAGAACTGCTTTGAAATATAAAATAATTGGTTCAGCATCAGGTGGTGCAGTTGTCGGAAGTTTGATTGCTGGCCCGGTTGGTTTGGCGGCTGGCGCTAAACTGGGTGCTTTAGCTGGTCTTGGTGGTGGTATTTTTGGATATGCTGTATCAAAATATTTCAATAAACCAATTAATTAAAAATTAGGATTTTTTTAAATTTTTATTTGTTAATAAATATAATTATTTATTCGATTTTTTTTTCATAAAAAAATTTATAAAAACATTTATAAAATTTTATTAGAATAGTAAAAAATTAAAAAGTTTAAATAGTTTAAACTCAGATAGATATTTAATGAAGCGGTTGGTTGGTATCTGAGCTTTGAATGACAATTAACAAATACTCTTTGTCTTAAAATAAAATAAAAAAAATGTTGGTATTTTTTATTTATTTGCCAATTTACCTGGAGCAACCATAATTTCGTGTTTTTTTGATCTTATCCTCAAAAATGTTAAATCATTTTGTGGATCTATGTCTCGAACGACACTTCTTGCTTTTGCAGTTAAATGGTGTAGCAAACCAGCGTACTGAACAGTTGTTGAATTGTCAAGAGTTGTCTTAATTGGGATTCCTTCGGAATTTACCACAATCAAACCCATGACTCCTTTATGAGCGGTGATTCTTTTAATTGTTTCTTCGACTTCTGACTAAAATTATCAAATTGAATAAAATGATAAGTTGGAATTTAGATAATTCTTACTGCAGACATTTTTGTTATTCGACTACTAATCCTTAAAGAAAAACAGATTATGGTTGTTAAAAATTTTGTTTTTAATGATAATTAAAAATAAGTTTTTTCGAGCAAACGGCAAAATTTTATTTCTCCGTTGCTACAGAAACATTAAAATTTTTTTAAAGTATAGTAATATTTAGATTAATATTTGGTAAAAAAGTTTTTGTGTTAATTCCAAAGCAACAATTTTTCTAGGTTTTAATAGAGTCGACCGTATCTTGTCTCGAAACAAAAATTAATAGAATTTGATAGAAAATGTATGAAAATGAGTTCCAAGCATAATTTTTGAAATATTGAAAAATTTTAAGTTTTTGTTAAAAAAATTTTGAAAGGTCCTAAAATTATTATAAAATGGTATGACTAAGATAATACCTTAAAATATTATTTAAAAAATTATTTTATTCAATTTTTTTTCACTCTTTAAATTTTTAATACAGATTTCTAATTGAATTAAGATTGATTTTCAACAAATATTTTTAAAATTATTGTTATCATCCCTTATTGATCTATTTGAAAATCATCAAAAAAACTTCAACTTTTGTTAAAATAAATCGTATAAGAAATTTAAAAATTGTCAAGAAATGGTTTATATATTATATTATTAGAAGATCCTAATTAGATTTCTCTCGATTTCCAAATTTCGAATAAAAAACTCATCAACTTAATTTCAAAGGTTTGAAAAAAAAAATTGTATTTTAAATTAGTTTTTGGGTTTTAATCTAATATTATTATTGATTATTAAAATTTCCAAGATTTTAGCTTATAGGAAATTTTTAAAATTAAGATTCTTACTTTAATAAAAATACCGTCTTTACTCAGCAAAGTGAAATTTTTGATCGAATTTCAAGCGCCCAATCTTGCTCAAACATTTTTAGATGCGCAATCAGATTTTATCGCAGATTTTTTATTCTTTTAACATTTCAAAGATTTATTTTTAAACTATTGAAAAATGATTGTAATTTCTAAAAATGCAATGAAATCTAATTGCGCATCTAAAAATGTTTGAGCAAGATTGAGCGCTTGAAATTTGATCAAAAATTTTACTTTGCTCTTTACTCTTAAAAAAAATAAAAATTTAGAAAATTGTACAGGGCTTTATTTTTGGAAAATATCCCATATTCAAGGTATTTTCAAGCTAATTACATTTTAATTGTTATAACAGAGAAACGATGTAATTAAACTCTAAAAGAAAAAAGTTTGATTTGGGCTTTACTCTTAGAGTCGTGAACACGAGTTTACGGTAGTTCTATTTTTGTTTATTCTAAGAAAGCAAAGACATGTTAAAATGACAAAATGATTTTTTTAAATCCCATTTCAAGAAAAAATTGATTTAAAGATCCTTAAAAACAAACTAATAAAAATTTATTTAATGTTTTTAATAAAAAAAGTTTTAATATATTATTTGAATATTATATAAAATTTAATATTAATTATTTTCAACTAAAGGACAAATAACTTGGATTTATGTTTTTTTTTTGACAAAACTTGCTTCATGGGAATCTTTATATCGTTTCGTTCCATATAATGAACTCGAGAATGTTCAATATAGGCATGTTCTCATATACCATTTTAGCAATAACAACGCTGTTTTATTCATTTAATTGGCCGAAAAGATTAATGACCAAGGCTGATTTAATTAAACCAATTTTAGACGAAAATAAAAAATTCCTCATTACTAAATTGTCAGAGCATTGTATTTATGACAGAGTTAAAAGTGATGAAAATATAATTTCAAAAGTTATATTTAATTTTTAATTTAAATTCATTTTTAAAAGAAAAAATCGTCAACTTCAACTTTTTGTCAAAAATTTTTTACTTTATTTTCTTTGATTTATATTTCTTCTAAAGATTTGTTTAAGTTTGCCATTATTAGCACTAAAAAAACTAACACAACAAAATATTTTGTTTATGTAAATTAATATCTAAATGAAAAATAAAAAAATTTTTGAATAACATAATTTAAAATGGCAAATTCAGGTTTTCTAACCAAGTCCAATTCAGAAAATTTGAAAAATTTAAATGCTGTACTTTTAAACAGAAACGAAGTTATTGAACTAAGGAGAAAAAAAATTTCTAACTCTCCCGACATAAATCAAGTGTAAATTTTAAATTTATTAATAAAAATTTTTTTCTAATATTCAAATTTTATTCTAAGATTTGCTCTTAAATATGGCATACCAGCTTTGTCGATATCTAACCTGCTAACAAATACATGGATTAATTCTTTATTCAGAAAAAAATTTAATCTAAAATATGGTGGTTCGGTTGGTGCGTTTTTTTCTTCTGTCCTGTTGACTGGAATATTTCCAACAGCAGCTAATGCAGCAATGCTAAACTTTTACTACACCGATTTTCTCCTGTACTCTGCACCAACTGAATGCTTGATTTGTAGAGAAATAAAGTCAATAGGAATTCATATCGTTGTTGGAAGCATAATTCCGACTTTTCTTGCATGGAATACTAATTTTTTCCAAGCTGGAATATACAAAACTTATTCCTTACCTGAAAGTAAATGGCTAATGGACAACCGATCATGGCCAAAATATTGGTATTATTTTAAAAGAGTTTTTAAGAATACCACTAAATCGACGTTGAAAAAAATATATATTGCAGTTTCTTTGCAGCTAGTTTTATCATCAGCTGTATTTTTTTTTCAACAAAAGGAATATTATGATTACATAGAACCTCAGGATATTAGTTTATCAGAAATTAGAAAAATAAAGACAATTTAAAAAATACATTTTTATTTAAGTAACAATAATCTATAAAAGTAACAAATTATTTGATCCTTAAGCTCTTAAAAATATCTCGTATCTTTATGTATTTAATCTTAACTTTAAAAAAAAATCAAAATTAATTTTTAAGGGTTAAAAGACATATTTATTTTTAATAGAAAAAATAAAAAAAAGAAGCTCTATATTTAAAATTTTGAAAAATCTGGGTTGAATTGATTGTTATATTTTCTTTTTCTATCATCAACTTCAATTTTAGTTTCATTTGGTTTTCCAAAATCACCCGAAATTAAGCGTTGAGCTTTAATCTTTTCCTCAGCTTCTCTTTTTAATCTGTCTGCTCTCAATTCTTCAATTGTTTTCTTTTTATTTTTCTCTTTTTCTTTATATTTTTCTTTTTTTTGTTTCTTTTTATGTTTTTTTCTTTCAGACTCGCCGGTCAATTCTTCAATACTCTTAAGAGGATCCAAAGAACGCTTATGCTTTAAATCTATTTCTACATCATTCTCCTTTTTAACATTCCTATAACCAATTGTTTTGTACCAAGGTTGGTCTTAATTTAAAAATTTAACCTTATTTCTAAATTAGTTCTAATTTTAATTTACTCTTAAGATCAAGCTCATCGTCAACTAAGTATTTAAGGGCTCCGATTTTTTTTTCATAAGCTTCTTGTTCTTTTTTCTTTTCACTTTCCACTTCTTTATTTTTTTCAGTAATACATATACCTTTTTCCTCTTTTTCAAAAAGATTAACATGATCTTGATTAATAAATTGGTCGTATTTAATTATTTTGCAATCATCAGCTGATGATTTAGCCCTCAAAAAATTTATTCTGGCTTCACTTTCAGCAGTTGCGATTTTCTTTTGTCTCTGTTTTTCTTCCTCGGCAGCTTTGGCTTCGTCCCGTCGTACTTTCTTAATATTATCTTTGTTCCGTACATGCCAACTCTTATGGTGTAAAATATTCATTTTATTAAAATTCAGTCAAATCTTTGTTTTAATTTGAATTAATAATTTATTTAATTAGATATTTATAATTTAATAAAATTAATTTCAAAATTTATTTTAATTTATGCCAGAATTAAGTTTACTTTTAATTAGGCTTCGATTAGGGTGGTTTGTTTTGAATGATTTAAGTACCAGTTTATTATATTGACTAAAGTTCACCTATTTGGCAGATAGTTTCGACAATAATTGACTACAAGAGAGGAGGAAATTCAATTAAATTGGAATGTGTAAGTTTAAATGCAAAATATAGTTTTAAAATATCAAATTATAAAAAATTCAAATTAATAAATCCTAGAATAATCATAATTTTATACTTTAATTATTTTAATTTTTAAATCTTTGTCTAACTTTGAATTAGATTGATTAAAAATGTTGCACCATTCTGCATTCACAGAATTAATTTTAAACTTTTAGAAAAAAAGTTATTTAATTTTTTTACACGTAAAGCCATATTATTTAATTTTTGGCTTTAATATTTGTTATTATTCAATAAGATTCTAATAAATTAGACACTTTTAGGGATTTAAACTTTGATTCATTGAGAATGCTCCACACAGCACTGGTTAGATCTCTTTTAGAGTTTGCCTTAAGTTCATAGTGTCCATTTCTTGAAAAAGACATTTCTGAAATCGAAAAAGTACAAAGAAGAATGACAAAAATAATCCCTTCAGTTCGAAAATTTGACTTCTCGAAAAGACTTGAAATGTTAAAATCAACTAATCTCAAAGTTAGTAGGATGAGAATCCAACTTTTTAAGACATGACAAATGTATAGTTAGAGAAGATGCGAAAAGTTGCATGCAATGATATAATTTCTTAACAAATCGAGAAATTAATTTCTGGAAATCTCGTGAATTCCGATTCAACAATTAACTTCAAAATTTACTTTAATTTACTGCCATAGCTTCGAAAAAGCTTAACCCAAAAGGACCACAGTATTATTTGCTACTAAACTTAAATTTCAGCTAATGAAATACAAATTGCTGCAAGATCAAAAAAATAGTAAATTTCTATTTTTCTTTGTGTTTTTGTTTTAGATTTGTAGAATCAATCAAAGGATTTTTTTGTAAAAACTATAAATTGGTATTTGATTGTTTCCCATAACAGAAAAGATTCGTTTTTGAACTAATGAAAATTTGGATTTTATGATATATAGTTTAAAATTAAAATATTAAATTATATATTAATTTTATTAGTAGATTTAAATCTCTTTAATAGTAAGATTTAGATATTAAATATCCAAGTGATATCAGAATATATTAACAATAGTATAAATATTTATGATTTATTTTTAAAACACCGCAAAATTTAAATAAAATACATTTGAAAATTATAGAAAATTTTGTATAAAAATTAGATCTACTATTTAAATTCGATTTGGAATGATAAATTTAGAAATTAATAAAATAAAGCCTAAATGAATCGTCTGCATAGATAATTTTGTCCATGTTCCAGAACAAATCCAAACTGTTCATAGTGCTTTTTGAGATGATCTTTGCATTCCAAGCTAATTTTATAACATCCCAAAATCTGACTGAACTGGACAACAACGTCAAGCAAAAGCTTGCTGAGTCTTTTACCTCGATAGTTAACATCCACTACCATATCTTCAAATCTTCCTCTTGCACCAACTTGTCTAATAAATTTTTGTTCATAGACCAAAGTTAATGAGGCAACCACTAATTGCTTCTGGACATCTTCGACTACACAAATAAAGTAAGTATTGGTTGCTTGTTTCATCTGATCAAATCGTTTCTCGAACTCTTGTTGGGGTACTTCGCCTACTTCGGTCAAATGGGACATTAGACCTAGGTAATTGCGCTTGAAGTCGTCTCTCTTAAGAGGTCTGAGGATCAAATTATCACCCAAGTCAACCAAATTTTCTTGATCAGATCCAAACTTGATTAATTCAAATTTATCGTATTGAAATTTGAACTCAGTAGGTTTAATCATAGTAAAAATCACCGGATCGAACAAAAAGTTGTTCTTATTCAGAGATAAATTCTGAGTTTTGCTTTCCAAATCGGTAATGTGGTTGTTATTTACCAAGTCTTGAGCATTTGTCGTCAATTTTTCTTTAACTTTTTCAATATGGACATTGTTTTCACTAACACTCATTTTTAGAATTCTTTGTCTATTTTTTACTTTTAGTTTATTACTTATTTATTACAAATTTTTGTTGAATATTTTATTTAAGTTATAACTAAGATTATCATACCTTAGTATATGTTTTATAAAATAATAGAATAATAAGAAAAAAACTCTTATTTTTTTACTTTAATTTTATTGGTAAAATATATTATTTGGCCGAGAAGCAACGACATATTTCTATTTGAGCTTAATCAAAAAGGTTATTTTAATCCCTAAATTAAGAAAATTTTTGAATTTACTCTGTAAATGTAAAAACTCGACTCTGAGCCATTTATTAACCAAATCGTTAAGCTTACGACTACTTAAAGTTCTAATTAAATTTTCATATTTTAGCTCATTTTTTAGCTCGTAGAATCTTTAAATAAAAAATTATGTAATCAAATCTAAACTAGATTATTTAATCAAAAGTCACCTTTGCCAAAATATTTTGTTTATTTGTTGCATTGAATCAACTAACTCAGTTTGATCAGAAAACAAAGCCAATTCGTGTTGTCTCGTCATTGAATTTAAATGTAGCTCTATAAAAGAACTAAAATAAATAAATACTAAAAAACTTCTTTATTTTTTAATTAAATAAATTTTTTACATTAAATTTTTTATTTTTTCGAAACATTCATTAATAGACTGGTTCAATTTAAACTTAAACTTATGATTTATCTCATTCATATTCAAATTATATTTCACATATACCATTTGAGAGTAGTGTACCAAGTTGAAAAAGTCACATTTGTTAGCACAATCCAATTGCTGCAAGTAGTTTTCTATGTTTTTCTCCTCGCCTATGAGGCTGAGGTATTTTTTTACTGAATTTATGTCGTTTAAATAAACTGATATGTCCATTTACTACAAAATTTTTTAGCCATTTCTAGTCAATTTTAAGCCAAGTTTAATAACAAACTCGAAATTTTAGAAAAAACTAATTTATATACCAATTTATTTATCTAGTTTATTCTTTAAATAGTTGAAGTATTTATTCAAAGCGAGCGTTTGCCGCTCTTTTTCCAAAATAACATTTGGTCTGAGATTTTTCAAATGTTGAATGGCTTCTGATGGACTCATGTTTTTGTAACGCATGAGATAGCAAGCAACTATGAAAGCACTTCGATAGCGCCCAGCCTTGCAGTGAACGTATACGCATTGATTGTTATTTTTGTGATTGGAAATAAAAGTCAAACTTTGCTCAATCTGGTCCAGGCTTGCCACACCAGTAAAGTCTTCTATGGACACTTGTAAGAAGTCAATTCCGTGTTTTTTCCACTCGGTTTTTGGAATGCTCCATTCCAACTCATGGTCTTGGTTGAGAGTTAAAACTGCGTTTATTTTTTCATTGCGTATAATACTTAGATAATTACGTTTCATTGGAAGTGCTCCTAGAATGCAATTTTCATCTATTCGGGTGTACCATTGTCTTAAACCTAAATACTCTAGAGCAACTCCATAATAAATTGATGGATAGAAAGCCAACTTGTGAAGAAAAAACATTTGATTTAAGTGTGCGTGGTTAGACAATTATCCTCGTGTTTCTAAAGTTAACAAAAGAATCAAAATAAAAAAATAAAAGAAATCTACAGTTTGTTCAAATTTAACATTTTATTATTTTCTTTGAGAGTTGGCAAATTATATGTTTCTGCTTTATATAAATGATTAATATAAACTAAATTTTACAAAAAAATTATAAATTCACTATTATAAAGAAAAATTATGCTTAAAATAAGATTTTTGAATGAAATATTTATAAAGTTTATAAATAAAAAAATAAAAAGAAAAAATTAACTAGTCTTAGGATTAAAGTTAAGCTTTTCTTTTAAAGCAACAATTTTTTTATTTCAGTTATTTCAGTAATCGCTAATTTGACTGATCTTATTTACAGCTAGTTTCCAAGCAATTTTATTTAAGTTAATTTATGTTCAAATATTAGTATAAAAAATTTCAATCAGTCAAATATCTATCTAATTAATGCAATAATTATAAAAAAAATATCTTAACTTTTTTACGCTTTTTAAGCAAAATAGTTGACTTAGATATTCCTTCAATATAGTCAAAATTTAAAGTAATCAAACATCTTAAAAAAGAAATAAAGATTTTTATCAGCAGTTTAAGCCAATATCAATATGATATTATTGGCATCTCTACCTCAAGTCTAAATAATGAACCATTTTTTTTACTTATAATCAAATTTTATTATATTATTTTAAATTTTTTTCGAAAAAAAAGAGGATATCTATAAAATAAAAACAGAAAAAAATAATATAAATAGAATAAAAAATGTAAAAATAATTCATTTTAATTAATATTTTGAATACATTTATTTAATAATAAATTAGCAACTTGTAAGTGAATATATTTACTGTTTTTATCCAAATATTTTTGTTATGGATTTAGAATTTAACAAAAATTATATTACATTTTTATAAATAATTTGATTTTAATTCAAACAAAATAAGGAACGTAGTTTGAAAAATTTGAAGACTTTTAAACTTTTGATAGGACTATAAATGATGTGGTGAATACGAAGAACTTTGAGACAATACTGATGATACCTGTAGTAAGTTGGAATTTAACCCAGTGCTGTACGATGAAATATATTCATCCTGGTTTAAAATTGGTCTTCTTTGTTCCGGTCTACGATAAATTGGATTCCTATGTAACAATTCATCTATTTCGTACGCATTGTGTTGACAGCAAATACGTCGAAAGCATAACTTTTTAATCAAAATTAAAATTCATAATATATTTAAGATTTTTTTACTTTAATTCGGTAAATATTATTCACTCCAAGAAACTAAATAAAATTTAATATTTTTTTTTAATTTCACATGTCCAAAAAAATTAGTAATACTTACAAAAAAAATAACAAAAAATATATAAATAACAAGCGACGTTCCTAATATATATGACCAAATCTTGTTATTTTTAATCATCTTAAAATAATTTGATTTAGTTTTTTTTCTAATATTTTTACAAAAAATTTACAATTATATCAGTGATGAAATAAATATTTACAAATATAACACTGAATGATATCAAATAGCATATTAGCTTGAGAAAGCAATTGTTTCTAAATGATCCCATAATTCTTCTACTGGACGTAAAATGAAGAATAGGTAACAAAGCAAATGGTATTTGAATAGCTTTGATTACATTGCACCAAAAATTTAAATAAACAATAGAATCTATGGTAAAAAAACAAATGACTATACAAGGAAATATTGAAATTAGCCGAGTCACTATGATCCGCTTCCATTTTGAAAAATTTATTTTTGTCAGACCCTTGTTAAATAATTAATTTAAGAAAAGTTTTTTAATTTTTTTATGCTAAAACCTCCATTATAAATTGTCCAGCATAAGTTCCGGTAATTGTTGAACATTGACCAGCAGATAAGAGTCCTATAGCCCAAATTATCTTCATAGCTAAGCCGTATTCTTGATAAATAAACTTGTCTGAGTTAAAAAGTGTAATATTGCTTTCGTTTTGATAGAATGATTTAGCGGATACACTGGTTACGAATAGATTTAAAATGAATGATACAAAAATTGCCATTCCTGATTCAATGGCAAAGTACCTATTAGCTTCTTTGACTGCTGGTTCACTGGTTCGGTTGAAATTGCGTGATAGAACTAAAGCACTGTGAAAAAATAGATTATGAGGCATTACAATTGAACCGATAATTCCAACAAGTTGTCTAAATTCAAGACTAGAACAGTTTGGGCACCACGGATAAGCAATTCCCTTGACTATTTCAATTTTATCTGGATTAGCTCTGATAAACTATTAAACAAAAATTTTTACTTTCAAATCGAATTTGAAATTATTTTTACCATATAAAAAAAAGAAAATCCCATAACTGATATCAAAATGGCAAATATTCCTTCCAATACTCTGATACCTTTACTCTCAAATAAAAGAAATACAAATACATCTGCACCAGTTATTAAAACTGCTATCCAAAAATCAATTCTTTGTTTAATTTAATAAATAATTAGTAAATTTATTTTTATCAATTTTTAATTTTACTTTTGATTTGAAAGTATATTGAGTGCCAAAGCTGAACCAATTACTTGCTGAATATCACTTGCAATTATTGATACTTCAATCATGAACCATAGAAAATACCGAGTCAGAATTCCGTATTCTCTGGCACATATTTCAGCTAAATGCAATTCAGTAACAGTGCCAAGACGTATTGATAATAATTGAAGTAAATAACCAGCCAAAGTACTGTACATCAGTACCCATAAAAGCTTTATTAAATTTAGGTTTAATCTAATATTTTCAAAGATAAATACCTTATAGCCTGCTATCGCTCCGGACTGAAGATCTGTATCTAAATTACCTGGATCAAGAAAAGCAACACTAATTAATAACCCTGGGCCTGTGTATTTCCACAATTTTTTTATTTTCAGCGGAAACGACTTTAATTTTACAAAATCTTAGCTTTACCTAAAATAAATCACCAAAAGTACTTGTTCTGTATTGTCTAAATTGTTAGAAATAGTAACATTTCTGGGAAACAATGTTGATGCTAAATTTCTGTTTGTATGCGATACATATACTGTATCTTGATTTATAGAATTCTTATTGCCGAGCAATGGAGATGCCTCGGTATGAATCTCTTCTTCCATAATTGAAAATTAAATCTTAAATTATATATTCTATTTGGAATCTTTATTCACAGTATCTAGCAATAAATCTTCATAATTATGAAATTACTATAAGAAGAATTTATTAAAATTCATGTATAAAAAGTAAATGCAAAATTTATTTCCAAATAAAACAAATTAACTTGATGATTTAATTTTAAAAATAGTTTTTTCATACCTTAAAGTAAAATTAAAAGCAGCTATCCTGTTTTTTTTTTAATTTTTTCCTAATAAATACCTAATGGTCTAATTTTATATAAAAAAATTAAATTTTAAAATTCATTCAAATTGATTCAAGATCCTATAAATTAAATTTTTTGGTTACTTAATATCTAATCTAAAGATTAAATTGATGTTTACTTTTAAATCTGGGATAATAGCTTTAAATCTATTTTAAATATTTTATTTGATAAAAAAATATTAAGACAAATACAAAAATATTCTTTTTCTTGGTTACCATAGTAATTTATTTAAGCTCGGTAGAGGACTAAATGATAGTCGAAAGAATTTTATCATAAATTTGATGCTTAATTTTATGCTTTGATGGACTCTCTACTTTCGTTGGAAGTTGTGATTAATTTTTTAAAATTAGACAATTTGAGAACTAATGATCATTCTAATCCAAGTCCAGCAGTATCATGCCTATTACCTTGTATAGCATTCCGTCTTCTTGACTATCCAGCCATAGCCATTAATCTTATTGACGAATACGAAGCTAATGAATTAAAAAAGAGGCTTCAAATAACTGAACCAATTCATCAAATCAAAAAATTTCCATGTTTTACCGATTTATTGGATATAAATGGGCGCTACATATTTTCCAAGGGGAAATCGTGCTTATTTAGAGCCGATTTGGAAACACTTAAATCTCATCTACGACAAACTCCTTTGTATTTAATGGTTCTAGATACTTTTTTTGATCCTCACAAGTTAATCGGAACAGTAACTGTTCCTTTAAATAAACTAATTAACGAAATTTATGAAGAGACAGAAGTATTGGGAAAAAACTCAGTAACTCCTTGCATAAAAATGAGTCATGGTGTCATGGATGTAAAAAATTTAATGGGTGAAACACTGGGTCATTTGTCATTTGCTATTAGATTAACAAGCTTTGGAACAAGTCTTCTTCCTCACATGGATCGTACAACAGAAGCTGTTCGAAAAAAACAGATACAACAAATATTGCCAAACGATATACCAATTCAAGAACCAAAAAAAATCGAATCAACTGAAAATAATATTCGAATCTATCATCCACATTCAAAATCCACTGAGTCGACTACTAACACTGTAAAGTCTAATCAAAATGTGATTGTTCAGACTGTTCAGCTTGATTATAAAGATGCTGAAATTCAAATCAGTGAATTAAAGACTGAAAAAAAAGATAAATTCACTCAATCACCTGAACCAAGAAGAAAACTAGACCTACAAGCAGCTGATGTTTGCACGGTTAAGCATTTGGAAGAAGATATTTTTGATCATTATTGTCCACCGCCTTTGCACTATAATGTAGAAAAATCAATCGAATTAGACAATAAAGTTAGTCAATTAATAGAAGAAAAGAAATATGTTAAGGAAAGAATAGAATATTTAAAAAATGCAATGGCATGTGAAGAGAAAATTGAGGAAAGTGGTTCTGGTAAAGAAAGCGAAAGTCCGAATGAGGAAATAATTGAATTTAAAGTAAATAGAGAAAGACCACAAATTGAAAACCAAAAATTTAATCTGGACCAAATGCCATTATTAAAATGTCTTTTTGAAGAAATTAATTCTTTAAAAAATATTATAGAAGGTCCAACTAATCAAAAGTTTATACCTGAAAAAACTTATATAAACAAGACAGTAGTTAATAAAAATGGACGAAATGAAATTGTCAAAAAAAATTTAAATCAAAAACCAAAAACTGTGCGTAAAACAATTAACAGTAGAGAGCGTTTTATCGAAACAGTTGAAAGATTATCTCAACCAAAGTCTCAACCAAAATCAAACAAATCAAATTGTCAAACTCCTACTGATCATGATGAAATTCCTGTTAAGGGTCCTGATAATTTAGAAATTAAAAAAAAAGAAAAAAAAACGCTGAAATATGGTCTCACCAATGCTCATCGTTTAAGAGTTCTTGCTAGTAGAGCTAATAAGATTAAGTACATTGAGCAAGAACATGGAAAAATGTTGAATCAAGTAAAAAAAAATATTGATGATATCAATCGATCAATTGCAAAATCTTTTGATGAGCTCAAAGTTGAACAAAATTCTAAAAATGATCTTAATGGGTCGAATTTAAGTTTGCCAAAGACTGGTAAATCAATTGGAAATTACTCACTGCTTAACCGAGTAGAAATGGATAGTACCTATGATACAATGAACCATTTAAATACTAATTTGGAACAATTGAGTATTAACAATCAAAATCTTCCCACAAAAATGGTCCAATTTGGAAGTACGTATGTGTATGACGCAATTAACAAAGAATATTCAGATGAGTCCAATATAAACAAAGATGATTCTGAAAAATCAAACTCATACAAAAATATATTCACTGAGAAAAAGTATGAAAATGATTTTAATTCATCTTTAGAATCTTCTTTGACATCTTCAAGACAGTCAGCGACTAGCACAAGCAATTTTTTGACATCGAATCTAAAAACAAAGCAAAAAGAAGCTACTAGATCAAGTATGGAATTAAAAAGTTATTCAAATGAATTTGAAGATGACAGTGAATTGAATTTAGATGAAGCTCATAGTGGATTATTGAGTAAAATAAATCAATCTGACTTGATTTCGTCATCTAAATACTCTAGTGCATCTAATTACAATTCTAAAAGTTTTATTGATGAGTCATTGAGTTATAGTAAAAATGATGATTGAATTTTTTTCATTTTTTAAATAAAAAATATCTAAATTATAAATCGTGTTCATTGACAAATTATTCCTAAAAATTTAAATTGTTTATGTGCTTTAATAAAATCTTTTAGTCAAAAATGTTCAAAATTGATGATTCTATGTCTCTGTGTCGTTTTTTGGTCATACCAAGTTTATGAACTAAAGAAAAAAAAGATTTCTCTAAATTTTGAATTTGTAAACCAATTTTCTTAATGGAGTATTATTGAAAACTTATTAGCTCAACCGAAAAAAATTTTTTTCGTAAAAATCAGTGATTTTTTTCCTTTTGAAAAGTTAAAAATATCAAAAAGATAATTAAATTGATTATAAAATTAGTATGTATCTTGATTTAAATTAATTATTTTTTTATTAAAAAAAAAGTAAGCTATACAATTTGACTTTTAAAATTTGATAATTTGATTTGTTTTTAATCATTCCGATTTTCTTAGCTCTAATCTTTCGAAATATTTCTTTATATTTATTTGTAAATTTTTAAAATTCAGTAATCAATCAATAGAATAAATTGATTTAATAATTTTTTTAATTGAGTTGAATTTTGATGCATAAGTTTAAAAATCAAAAACATCGTTCTAGTCAGAATCAATTAATTAACTCTTGTAAAAATTATTGGAAAAAATTAAACTAACTGGTAAAGAATTACATATTATTTATTTTTAAAAAAATTTTGAATTTAAAAATTTAAAAAAGTTTATTTAACAAAAATCATAATTTTATAGCCTTTATTAATGATTCTGAATCATTTAAATGAAATTTAAAAGTAAAGTTTTTATTAATTTTAATAGAACAATTCTAAAAAATTTAAAATGACATAGATATTTTTTTGTCTCAAAATTAAGTAATATATATATCAACTGTCAATAAATATCAATGACGAATAAATTTCTTAGTTTCTTCTCAAAAAAAGGTTTTATAATTAAAGCTTAACACTAGAAAGCTCGACCAAAAAATAACAAAAATTTAAAAACTAATTTTTAAAAAAACTATCATAAAATAGCAACATTTTTTTTTGATATTCAATAAAGTCTCCATAAATCTATTAAATAAAATACTGAATATTAAATTCTGTTTCTGCATTCAAAAAATATTGAGATTTGAAATTTAAAAAAATGGGTCTAAAAAACCCGCCGGGTCTTCTAGTGTTAAGTCTACCATAAAGTAACTGCTTAAATGCATGATCATCATCATCATTTAAATAATTAAAAAGTTGATTTTGTTGTTTCTTTAATAATTTTTGTTTGCAAAATAATTATAAAAAGGTATTATTAAATTAACTTTTTATATTTTTCAAAAAACTGATTTGTTTAATCGAATTTAACTAATTACTTTAGTTTAGAATGAGCAATAAACAAGAGAAAAATAATAGATTTACTTAATTAAGAACTTAAGTTATTTAAATAAAAATTTAATTAAATAAACAATTAAAATGATTGAGTTGGGCTAAAAAAGATTTTATAGCCAATAAAAGATTTTTCTTAAAGAAATTCTTAAAGAAATTTAGGCTTTATTATTTTTTGGATATTTTATGAAAAAAATTTCTTGATTTCGTATACTTTTTAAAAAATTATATTAAATTCGCTTTCTTTAAATATTATTTTATGAAAAAAGTTAAATATCTAATATTAAACGAATATAAGTATATCTTCAAATTAATTTTGATCGATTATTTTGTCAAAAATATTTGAAATAAATTTTAATGAAAATTTTATTAAGAAAATCAAGAACAGAATTTTTTTTTCCAAAAAGTTGGAAAACAAAGCAATACTTTGTTTGAATAGTCTAATTTGAATGAAATTAAGCTTTCAAAAAAATCAAAATCCACCATTTATTTATTAGAATAATTTGGTATCGTTTCCGGGCTGTTTGGAATAACTTTAGGTCTTTCTGTTAGCCTCATGTGAGTTCACAAAAATTCTGAAATATAAATAGACAGAGAATTTTTGAAATAAAAAAAAAAGAACATATTGAATTTTTGAGGAGTTTAATAGGCATTAAATCCGCTTCTCAAAAAAGTTGAGAAGCATTGACTGGGACTTGGTTGGTAGCAAAAATTCATCGTTGTTGGTACGTCAAGAAAAACTTGCCAATGTTTTATAATAATTTATATTATTAGGTACAATATTAAATTTCTAATTTAATTTGATTAATCTCATAATCCCATATGAATATTTCAAGTAATTTATTTGCTTGATTATTATTTTTGAATATTTAGATAGACTTTAGATTGTCATTCCAAATCAATTAGAATTTATCTATAGAATTGTAGATTTGATTAATAACAATAGAGTAGTATAATTGGCTAAATTGGTTTCAGATGAGCAGACATCAATCTAGCTAGGTCTGTATGGTCTTTTGAGATTCTAAAAAAAACTAGCCATACTGATAAAAAACACTTTCACAATAAATATTTTAAAGATTAAGCTTATCGAGAATATTTAGATAGCCAGCTGGGCATTAAAGATAAATCTTTTATTTTTATTTTCAAATATTTAATCTTGTTTACGTTTTCATAAGTTTTGAGTGTTTATTTAACTTGGACATAGAGACGAGGCTAAATGAACTTGCAATAATTAAAAATGGCTATTTAAATATAATTGTTTCAAATTTCTAAAACTAACAACTTGCTAAAATAAACTTTATTTATTTGCAATCAATCAAATATATCAGATTAAGTTCTTAATATGAATATCATTTAAATATAATCGGAAGTTTTTCTAAGGCGAGCACTCGAGAAAAAAAACAAAAACAATATTTAAAAAAAAAACAAACTTAAACAGTCTATTTATTTTTTAAATTTATTTTCCATAAAATCTATTATCCTTTAGAATAAAACTTATTCAAATCAAAACTGGGACATTTTATAAATAAATAAGATTTTTTTCATTTTTTTGTTTAAATTACTCTAAAATATTTTTCAAAAAAGCTTATAAACGGATTTATAAAGTTTATTTTATAAATTGTATCCAAATATTAAAGATAAAATTTGAGAAAAAAAACTAATAATTAAAACACTTTATTGTCTGTAAGCAAAAAAAGATTAAATGATTTTGTGAAGCTAATAATTTTGATATTGTTCCGTTTACGTGAAATTCTGTGCTTGTCATAAATGAAAATTAGCTTCCTGACCAAATGCTTTTTAAAGACGTCAGCTCGTTCTAGCATCTAGTTGTTTCCTATTTAGTGTTTAATTGCTCATAAATTGTGATTTAGAATTAATAAGTTGATTTTGGATTAAAGAACAAGCTTGGAACTAAAAATTAAAAATTAAAATTTGTGCAAAATTTGCTACATGCGAAATTTTTCCAATTTCCTCTTAACACCAATATAACTCAAATTATTTCTGGTTAATCTTGGTTAATTACTACCAAGAAACTAATATATACTGATATATAATTGATTACCATTCTAACAATTTTTGATATATTTAATCAATTTTAGAATAAAATTATTAGAGTCTTTATTTCTCCAATTTCTTCTCACAATTGTTTGAATCATTTTAGAATCTTTCCATTTTAAAATAGAAATCAAAAAATACCACTTGGCCCATTAATAATAAATATAAAATGCCCAAATAATATTTTTTTAAGTAAAATAAGAGTAATAATAAAAATGATTAAATAAGAAATTTTTGATAAAGAAATTGGTATCTAAAATGTCCCATAGAGGATCGTGTGAGTTTTAACAATATAAAAATGTATCGGCTTTAATCAAGTTAATCAAATCCCAAAGAGTGCTACACTTCAATCGGATAAATTCAACAATTGATGATAATACCCAGACGTATTTGATGATTGAATAAAGAAATCTTAATTAAACAGAGATCATTTATACGTATTTAAAAATTAATTATGAACTTTAATTTAGGTCTATATTACCGATTTCCATTGCTCTTTGGTTTTTTATATTGTTTGGCATTGTTTTATAAACTCAATTGAATCCAAAACGTTTTCAAGAGATTTTAATTAGCCGGCTTGTTTGACTCACTTTGATCTAAGTTGTTTTAATTAAATTTTTCTCTTGGTCAGGACGGTTTTTTAGGTAAAAGTCATTTGAAGATAGGGTCAATATCAATCTAGATAATTGATTTAAGGCGGCAATGCTAAATGCAGGTACACATGCTCTAACTTATCTGTATCTAAGTTCGTTAGTGACCACTTGAATGATTAAGATAAGATTTTGTCATTGAAATAGTTAATTAAAATTTTTGTCGGATCAATTTCAATCAATAGGTCTGCCTCGAGAGAATGACCAAAGATTGATTTAATCGATTATTCACATTGCGTAATCAATAATCAAAGTATTTTACTCAGATCATGATTTCACTTCACTAAGCTTAATTAAAATTCGGTGTTTATACATTAAATAAAGAGATCGTGATAAATATTTATTAAAATTAAATTCTATTTATTACAAAATTCAAGAGGCAGCACCGGTGCAAATCAAAAAAAGAGCCAACTTTATTAAATATTTGTTTATTTATGTTCAAATGAGCAAAAAGTAAGCTAAGAAACTGTAAAATTTTTGATTATATTTATTATCTGTTTAATCTTGATCACTAAGTGGAACCGATTCGGACAAAGCTCGGAACCGAGATCTTTCTTTTAATTGTGCAATTTGATAATTTACAATTAAAGGCGTATCTGTCTATTTGCACTAAACATTCACATTTACCTCAGACCTTTAAACGCCCCAAGATCTTTGAGCCTTTCTTCAAAAGAATACAGCCAAATAAATAACACTAATATAATTCATATTTCTATTCTCTATCTTTCGTTTTAAATACATATACCCATTTTATTGGCTATCTATCATTTATGTATATCCAATAGATATTTGATTGAGTATAATGTAAAAAATATTAAATAGCTGCGAGTGGTATTTCCTCTCTAGTTAAGTATAGAAAGTATTTAATTTTAAAATTTATTAGTCGCGCATTTTTTATTTAATTAAATTAGGTTTAAATTTAAATTTTTAATTTTTCGGCCGTGACATTGTCACTAGTTGCCACATGAGGCTTATCATCTGCTCTCAGCCAACTTTCAGCTGTTCGATCAAGAATCAATAATCGCCTCGTTCGCATATAATTCATTAAATGAGCCAAAATATGCTAGTTAAAATATTTTGGTATTATGTCTAATTTACTCAAGAGAAGCTGATTATTATTCAAAAAATTAAAAATTTTATGTTTGTTGTTTGTTTTTTTTTATTTTGATATTTATTTAATCATATTGTAATAATCAAATTCAATGTTAAATAGATAAAGCATATAATTGAGCAAGAAATTTATGTACAAAGTCTTAGATTTATCGAATATCAATAGCATATTTACATAACGTAATTCAATAATCGTCAAATGTATTCAAGATAAAAACCTCAAGATAGAGAGAAGATAAGGGCCAAAATCAGACTTCTTAGTCTAAATAAGTTCCATATGTGAGTTAAGAAAAGAACCGGAATTCTAAACTAATTTGAAGATTTCTGATGAAAAGAAATGAAATAAAATGCCATTTTTAATAAATACACTTGAAAAATATATATATATAAATTATTTTATTGCTTTTAACTTTCCAATCGAGGCAAGTGTTGATATAATAAATCAATATAGACAAAAATTAAGGATTAGAGAACTAGAGAAAGCGAGTACTTTTTCCTCAATAGGATGATTAATTTTAATATCAATTTTCCTTTAATTTCAATTGAAAAACATCAATAACTAGAACTTCTGTCTCTTGAAACTTTTATAGAAAAAGAGAAAGAAAAAAAACTAATTAAACAAATATTAGGAGGTACTAGTATAGCTTTATTTTGTTGTATGGCTAAGGCATCTGTTAATCTCAAAATTTCATGACACTCTAAATATTTTATTTTTTCCTTTTTGCCATTTCTGAAAACGATTAAATTAATAAATTATTTATAAGTTCGAGTCAAATATCCTGTTATATATATTCAAATGACAATGAATATATTTTGAGCATATTTGAGGGCATTGTGAGTCCGAACTAGTCTAGAACGAGAAAGCAAATCTTTTAAGTAAACAATCACTTTGCTTTTCGATAAGTGCTATTTTATTATTAGGTGTTGATTGTTGTTTTAAAATATTATTGATGAATTTAAATGTAAGAATCCATTGAGTAGTCTAACGTGAAGGCTTAATTACTAAACAATTAAAAACTAGTTTATTATTTTTTGTGTTGACTTGGCCGAGGTGAATTACAGAAATCTAGAGAGATAGATACGCACTTATCGTGTGTGATTGTCTATTATTGTTGATTGGACAGACTAATTGCACCAATCGTCGACCAAAAATTACACGATATGTTAGAATATGTGTCTATCTAGAGGCTATTCTATCTCTCGATCATTTTTCTATTTAATTCATAGTGATAAGAGGGCGCTCGAAATTTCTAATTGCCTTCAAAGTCTAATCCCAACAATTTAGCATTCTGAAATTTTAGGAATTCAAGATAGATAGACAGATAATACAACTCGCGTTTCTATTAGAGTTCGCTCTTAACTATCTTAATTTAATATTATCTTTTTAGTTTGTTTTTTTTTTCTATTTTTTGTAGTTGAGAACAAAATCAAATAGCAAAAAAGAAAAAAAAGTTGAAAAATAATTATTACTAGTTTTTGTTTCAAGCTCTATTTTCTTGTATTTCTCGTGTTAGCTATAAGTTATCACTCAACTTGTGTATACATATATTTAAGATACTTTTTTTTTTCATAAATTCAATCAACAAGCCACTCTTAAATTCTCATGCAAAATTTAAACTATTAATTGACGTCTTTATCAATCCTTAATTTTTTTTCATTATTGTTTTAATTAAATTTAGTTTTAATAAAACGTTTCAAGGAGCAAAGTCATGTCTTCTATTAGAAATTGTTTTTCTACCTTCGTTTAGTTTCATCTCGCCTAACTTAGGTCTATGATTTTTAGGCTCTATTTGGAAATTTTTTCCACATACGCTTCTGGTGGAGCAAAGAGTCATATCAATTTTTATATAATTATACACTTTATTTAATTAAAAATGCATGTTTTTCACTTGAAATTTTAGTTTGAAAATTGGAAGTGAAATAATCTTTTTTGTGGAGTCAGATTGTTGTTGACCACTGGGCAATCTAAGTGATTTTATTTTTTACTTTGCTTAATAAAAACAATTTAAGTTTAAAATAGTTTACAAAAAGAGAAAGAAAACATATTCAACAATATGTTCTAATACGTAAATTTTATTTTCAAATTCTGTTTGCTTGTGCTAAAGGCTGTTAGGGATAAAAAAAACAAATTTTTATTGTTTGAGCAAAATGCACATCACCCTAGAGAAATAGAATAAAAATTTCTCTCTTTTAATTAGCTCTTGTTGGTTTAGTACTCCAAAATAAAAACATATTAAAAAAGTTTTTCTTCTTAATCAGCAATAGGCTTTAGTTATTAGAAAGTGAAATTTATATTTATATATATTTAAATAAAAAACTAATCTCAAGAAATCTAAATTAGTTACTTTAGATTTTCTAGATGGCATTGTTTTTAAATTAAAGCCTAACATATTTATTTAACTTATTGTTGAAAATTTTTCTTTCTTTTCGATTTTAGCTTTTCTTTTCTATTTGGTATTTTTTATAAACATTTTCTAAATTAACATATTAAGCTATTGAAGTAAATAGCTAGTTGTTTGAATTGTTTGTGTTGTCACATAACCGAAAAGTGGCTTTGCTAAAATCAGGTCGTAGTCATCATTACGATACGCGGCCGACGTCGATAACGACTTCAGCTATTTCTTATTTCTAGTAGGGCACTAACAAAAATCACTCGCCACCAAAGTCTATTTTTCACTCATTTCACATAAGCGCTTCCATTCCATTAGACTTTATGTTTGTGCATCTCGAATAGATTAATTCCAACACTGTTCACTTGATACTTTTTTATATCTTAATTATCAACTATGTCTGTATTGTATGAATGAGTGAATTGCTCACAATAAATAAATAAATTTTTAATTTTAAATAAACAATTTTTTTTTTCTATTTTTTAAATAGTTTATCTTTATGATTAGTGAATTTCTCTTGTCTGTGTGTATGTGCTTGCTTTTCTCCTATTAGACATTCTATAATATATACACATAAATATATATATGACAAGCCATTGTGTATACTAGTAGTGACGCTTCTCTATTAATTATCTTTTTTCTCACTGAGTGAAATAAACATATAAATCATTGGCAGTGATTTGGAAACAAAAATAAGTGTTTATTTTATTTCTTTATTTTGAGAAATTAATTTTTTTTTCATTCGAAGATTGTTTTTACATTGGAGAAAAAATCATACTTAATAGTTAATTGAGAATCATGATTTAAGCAAGAGAGTAATCATCTGTAAATTGTGTGTATGTGATAGTGTGCACGGATAAAAAACGTCCACAATTTACACATAATTTTCCTCATTTTTGTCGCCAAGAATGGCACTAACCGTTGTCAAGCTAGTCTTCCTAACGCAGTGCTGAATAGATATTTTAAAAATAAGATATCAAAATATATGAGATGGATAGTAATAAATAAGATCAGTTTTTCAAAATATGCTTTATTATTATTATCCAAAAAGGCTAAGGAAAGATACCAAAGTCAGAGCTTTCTTACCGCCCAAAAGTTTAAGAAGTTAGCAATTTAAAGTTTTAATTGTTAATTTTTCTAAAATTTTTCCTGTGGAGACTGTTTGGAAGGTATTCGTCTAAAAATCAGTTTTATTAGAATATAAAAAATGAAATGCTTTCACAATGGTAAAATAGCCAACAAAGCTCCTTAGCAAGTTAAGTGAATGGCTCGAGCAAAGCAAGTCAGCAAAGCTAAGTTTAGCAAATATTTGACTGATCGAGTCAATTGACCCATTGCTCGTGGGTTTTAGAGGGTGTTTGTAATCCATCGATTGTTTTACAGTGTTTAAGCGATAGCTATTTGTAGCAGTTAAGCGCAAGTGGCAAGTGAGAAGAGACCTGGTAGAGAAAAGACCTACTAGAGTTTATTAGACTAGTTTATTGAAGGGTATTAGCCCTAATCGTTTATTTAATGTATTAGAACAAATAATAACAATCGACGCAAAGAAAACAATGCCTAGATTAATGTTGAACAACAACTAGATAGGTAAACACTTTGCCGTTCATGGGACTCGACTGAAACAATTCGTTTCTTAAGAATACTTACAAACAAACAAAGCTCTAACATTTTATGTAAATTAGCAAAAATTAACCATAATATTTAAAAAGTAATATAAAAGTAAAAATGAGCTTTTAATTCAATAAGAAAAAAAAATAAAGGCTTATTAGTAAATAATAACTGTAACAAAAATGAAATAAAAAGTAAACGAATGAATGAATGAATAAATAACAAGTGAGTTTGTTCATTTAATAAATATTTAAATAATTAGAGCTCTCTCTTGACTACCCATTTTTTCATTTTTCTAAGACCGTTACCTTTTCTTTTGTTATTCTATATTAAAAAGAGATTAACTTTATACAGAGACTGTGTGTTATTTTTTTCATTATATTTTATTTTTTGTTGTTTCCAAGCCATATCGACTTACACAGTGGCCAATTAGACACATACAAATAAAGACAGGCCTATTTATTTCAATTAACGTGTGTGCGAAATCAATTTTATTCATTTTTGAATATAAAAAAAAAAGTGAAAAAAGTGCGGCGTTTTAAGGTGACTGGGACATCAGAGATCTAATCAGACAATTAATCTAAAATATTTTGTATTAATTTGTTAACAAGCATTTTAGCTCCTATACAGCCCGAGCTGAGTAATAGATCTTTTTCTAGTAAAGCGTTATCTGATTTAGGCAAATATTTAAATGCAATGTTTCACCTTTGGCATAAATCACTTAGATTTTGTCAACGTGATGTTTGAAGATGCATTAGCACCACCACGCTCAGTTATAAACACTGTTTCTGGCTTGCTTTTCCAAAAACGCTTCGGCCACGGCCCGGCCGATCAATCATTGATAATTTAAATTTTGCCTCTTTATTTTTCTTTTTTTTTGTTGTTTTGTTTTATTTTGTTCATTTGCCTTATTGAATTAATTAAAAAATGCAAGGAGTGCGAGAGAGATCGCTAGGCTTGTTTAATTGGATATACAGATTTAGACTGGGAGAAAAAAATCTCATTTGTTATAGGCTTGATAAAATATCTAATTGGTCTAGATTGCTATTTCGAACAAAGTTAATCAACTAGGCGGAGTGTGGCGTAGTAAGAAAAACAAAATTTATTTCATTAGTCGAAATAAATCTTTATATAAAATAAAAAATTTATATTTCAGCCAATTAGAAAAATAACAACCTAATAAAATAGAAAAAAATATATAAAAAAAAACTACTCAACATACAAATATATAGAGAGAGAGAAAAATCCAATTTTTTTTTCTATATTTTTTATTTTCGTGTTCTTGTTATTTTTTATGTTAAATTTCTTGTTAGAGAAAGAAAGAAAAAAGTATGATAAAAATACTGTTTTTTTTTTTTTTTCTATATATTACTAGACTATCTATATGTGATTAAAATTAATTTAGAATTTGATGTTAGTAAATAAATGTCATTTGGCAAACTGAGTCACACAATGGTATTTCAACCGTTTAACCCACAAACTACCAGCACACCGAACAGCGACTCGAACGGCTTGTTCGCCCAGTACTCGGGCCAGCCCGGCTTTGGCTACTCACTTCCGCCGATGCCGATGCCGCCGTACGCGTTTCAGAACAACGGCATGATGATGAATCCGATGTGTCCGCCGCCGCCTGTGAACGCGGCCGGCAGCGAACAGGCACAGTTGGCGAGCGGCGCCCGGCGCAAAAACGCCACCAGAGAAACAACAGCTACGCTCAAGGCATGGTTGTACGAGCATAGAAAAAATCCCTATCCAACCAAAGGCGAGAAGATAATGTTGGCCATAATCACTCGAATGAGTCTTAACCAAGTTAGCACATGGTTTGCGAACGCGCGACGCCGCCTCAAAAAAGAGAACAAAATGGGCGGCTCGACCAAAGACTTGGACGACTCGGACTCGGACGACTTGACCAAGGGCAAGAAAGCCTCCGGTAACAAGGTGTCCGGCTCGACGTCCTCGGACAACATGAATATGGACGATTTGGATGATTTGGACGATCTCAACGAAGACGTTAGCGACGACGAGCACGACGACGAGAACAACAACTCGTTCACCAAAGAGACCAAGAGCCAAGCACCAATACCAACAAGTGCTTTTTGTCCCAATTTTAACCTAAACAAATTCCCGTCTATGTCGAACTATCCACAATTTGCTATGTACAAGCCGCAGAGTCAGCTTGTCGAGAAGCGCGAGGAGCCCGCGGCCAAAAAGCCAAAAATATGGTCCATAGCGGACGTGGCTGCCAAGCCATCGCCACCCACTCTCAAGCCGGTCTCGCCCGCTCGACCGCTCAATGTCACACTGTCTTCGTCGTCCTCCTCGTCCTCGTCATGTCCCTCGCCGATGAAAAACGAGCAGTTTCTAGCCGCTTTTTCGGCCGTCATCAACCAACAATCTCAGCCATTGTCTGTACCAGCATCTAGCTCACCCTCTTCAACTACATCAACTCTATCCAATATATCAACTGAATCAGCCAATTTTGTCAACTATCAGCAATTGTACTACCAACACTTGACTAGTCAGTTTACAAACGAGCTTCTAAGACACTCGTTTTTGCATCATCAACAGCAACAGCAGCAACAACACCACATTCTAAATAGCCAATTGGCCAGACCAAGCGAGATTAGCAGTGAACAAAGTGTAAATACAGCAAGCAAGGACGATGAGAGCGGCGAACAGCATCAAGAGGTGAAATCAGGCAACAAACGAGAATTGGACGAGGACGAGTCCAATTCATCGTTTGAATCGAATGGTTCCAATGGCAAAAAGTTAAAAGTGTCGCATGAGTCCGACTTGTCTAGTTCGTCTTTGTCACAATCATCTCCGTCGTCCAAACGAAAACTGGACGATTCTCTTTAAATGTTTAAAAATAAATTTATTTAGCATCAGTTTTAGAAAAGAAAAACAAATATCTTTTTTTTTGTAAATTATTATTTTATTTGTACTTTTTTTTATCCCTATTATCGTTGTTTTTTTACTAAAGATAATTTTTTAAAAATTAGTAGCATCATTCTCTCTCTTAATCTATCTCTATTATTATTTTTGAGAAACATCAAAACTCTTTCGTATTTTGTTCAAATCTTCTTTTAATAAAATATAATGAAAAATAGAATTAATTTTGATTGTATTTTAAAAAAATTTTCCATCTCCTCAGTCAATAATAAAAATTATTAAAAAGTTATTAACAGGGATCAAATGATTAATAGTCACCAATTCTTAGCATTTGAAAGCAGCAAAAGTGTTCAAGCGAGTGACACGACTCTTAAATTGTCTCGTAACATGCAAATCACATTGCATTTTCTCCTGGAAATAAAAATCTAAATTTTTTAGTTTATTTTTAATTTTTATTATTTGTATATCAAAAGTGGAAATTTTATTTTAATATAAGAATTGTGATAAATTAATTTATTTATTGTTGAGCAGAGTTATGAATTTAGTCGAGTGCCAGAGATCATTCATTTCAGTCGAAAGTTTTACGCTAGCAAAACGTGACTGCTTGAGGCTGGATTGATGAATTTAGGATAATTTGAATTTAAATTCTAATTGTCCAAATTAACTTTTTATAATCAAAGTTTCTAGCTATTTTTAAAGGTAATTTTTGCTGACAGCTTGTTGTAAATCAAGAAATTTGTTTGTCAGTTTCTTTTTTTTTTTGACTAGTAGGTAGATATAATCAAGCTAGATGAGTAATCAAATAAAGACACATAAAATCTCAATTATTATTTTTTCTAAAGGAGTAAAGTTAAATAATTAATTTTTCATTAAAACAAAAGCTTGAAATCTAATATTTTATTGACTTTGGAAAATAAATTGCATTCGTAATTAGATACACTATTTAGATACCAATTTTTTGAGAGCTTTCAAACCAAACAATTCTATTTGTTAGTTATCTCTTATCAAATCTATCTAATTTAGTTACTGAAAAAATATTTCAGTAGCTAATATATATATATATATATATAGACACTAAATAAAAGCAAAACCCAGCACCCAAAAAACTTGTTTTTTGCTCATTTTATTCATTTGTTTTTATTGTATCACTAAATTAAATTGTAAAATAAATTTCAATTATAAAAAAAATCCATTCACTTGGGCAATTCAAAATTTTTGCCATTAATTAGCTTTTATTTTATTTACTTTAATCATTCGATCCTCGATATTATCTTATCTTCAAAACAGGTCCTATCTACCTGAGGCAGGCAAATACAAATCATATCTCTAATCTAAATCTCTACGCAACTTATCAATCGAAGCCTAGTCACGTATTACAATACGTGTACATAAACACGGAAATCTATTCCTATTAAAATGAAACTCAAACAAAATTCGAAAATTTTTATTCTAGCCCTGAAGATATGTCTAATCTAATTCTTGTATGTCACTAAAGCAATTTAATTTGAAAATTATAGATTGTTGAAATTTTAAATTGGCTTTTGTATTCAATGTCTAAAATTAAATTAATTCAATACCGTGACAATTGCTTGTCTCATCTCTAATTTTTATTCAAAAAGACCCCAAAGCTACGGGTTAAAGTAGCTTTATAAGAAAAATTAAATTTTAAAACAAATTAAATCAATCTAAATCAAATTTTCAATAAGTATTATTTTAAATTTTTAATTAAATGCATCTGTAATATGTCTTGAGTGATTATCTGTACGCTATGGGATTTAATTTGGCATCAAATTAAAACACATGGAGCTTTTTTTATATTCAATTAAGAGTTCTAAGAGATAATTCAAAGCTTTTAAAGATTAAAATTTGGATTTGGACTGATTTAGACACATATAATTGATTGACCATATTAAAATAAGTGTTTAGAGCCTTGAGAAAAATTAAAAAAAAACTGAAGTGCTTAAAATACTTTAAGTAAACTCAAATTGATCTATTTATTCGACTTATATTGTTTACTCTAGCAGAATTTATTTTCGATTAAATCTAAATAATTTAAAAGCAATTTATCGATAGGCAATGGTAGTCTATGGGCACTTGTAAGTATGCAAATAAATTCAAATCTTTTAAATATTTTAATTTTAATTTAAATATTAGCTTTTAATAATCTTAAGCTGGTGATTTAAGTGCGAAATTGAGCCAGAATTTTAGAAATTAATTATTTATTGAAACAAAATAGAATTATAGTCAATCACGTTTTCATGTAAGGCTACCTTTCACTGACCTCCCCGAAATCCAAAGGCAAATAAATTAAAAAGTTTAATTAAATCAAATAAAAGCGGACTGTCTGTCAGCTATTCAGTGGTGTGCACTTTCAATTGACTTTGATAAGATTTTGCTTAGTTAATTTAACTTCTCGTATGTCTCATTTAACCATGTCTAAGTAAAAATCAAATATTTACTTTTTACAAAAGAAATGACCAAATGAAAGAACTCAATTACGTATTCAATCCTTTGGCTAATATTTGTATTCTATTTAGATAAGAGCACAAAAGACAGGAAGGATATTCACAAGTGAATTCTTTGAATAGTATACTTTTGTCAAGGAATTAATTACGAATTAGATAAGATATTTGTTACATTTTAGTATATTTATAGTCGTGGTTAAATATTTGATTTTAGCTTCGGTATTTTTGTCTTTTAGTAAAGATAATAAAATTATTCAAGTGCATATTAATCACTTAAGATCTCTTTTTAGCTTGTTAAAAGAATTTCATAATCTTGGACTACGCCTTTTAAATCCAAATCAAAGCAATATTATTTTTAAATTTTAATTTAATTTAAATATTCTTAAAAAAATATTTAATTTTTAATTACACAATAACAATTTTGTAAAAATCACATGAAAAATTTCACATGAAAATCCTTAATCACGAAATCGGCAACAATACTAGAGTCTGTCATTCAATCAATCATTAAAATAAAACAAAATTGATATAAAAAATCTGTTTTATTATCAAAAAATTAATTAAGAAAATACTTTAGCGTTTTGATCCAACTCGAAAAAAAAAAAATAAAGAAACTAAAATTTTTTTGATGTTTTCTCTTAAAAAGAAAATAAAATATTATCTCAAAAAATCAGATTGTAAAAGTTAAAATAAGAAAATAAGTTAAAATAAGAATATGATTCTAAAAGTCAGAAATGTTTCTTTTTTACATAAAGACATTATATATTAAAATTTAAATTAAATTATAACAAAATTGCAATTCAAAACCAATATAATTGGAGACTTTTTTTTTAAAAAATAAATTCTTTTAATTAAAGCTTAAATATTAGTCTTTATTTGTCCAAAGTATCGATCTATTTATTCGAGGAATTTTTTGGTAAAAATTAAAAATTACCCTTAACTAAATTATGTAAAATTATTATATTTAATTTATAAAATCAAAAATTAAAAATAATTAACTGTTATCTGAGGAAGTGTAAAAAATATTTATTCTATTATTCATATTACATTTACAGATTAATAAATTAAAAGTAATTCAAAAAGATAAATTATCTTTTTGAATTACTATATAAAATGGTAGATAAAAAGAATCAATATTTTTAAAATAATTAATCTATTGGTTTATAGATCTGAGACTTGTTACAATTAAAGTTTACCATAGAAAAAATTATATACCTATTAAATTTGTTTGACTATTATTTAAATAGATGATTATTATTAAAAATGAATCTTTAAATTTAAAAAAAATGTTTTTCATATTTTTTATTTATTATTTTACTAACATATTTTAGGAAAACTTTCTAGGTTCGTCAGAAAAGCTATCGCCTTGAATTAAACCGAATTTTAATACAATAAAATAAAATTAAAATATTATAAATTAATTAAAATATTATATAATATTATAAAATTTAATAAAAATTGATTAAAAAAGGGATAAAAAGTCATATTATTAGTTGATTTCGCGAATAAACGAAATTTTTTTTATAAATATTAAAAATTTTAAATGAATATTTTAACTATTTTATAATTATAAAAATTTTGAGAATTTTTTTTAACAAAATATACAAGTATATCCTGATCGTAACTCAAATCGGGGATGTTATTTGTTAACAGATTACGAAGAAATTTAGATTCAATTTTTTTCTAGGATTTAAATTGAACAAATGTAAAAAAAATTTTTCTGATAAATGTTTAAAAGAAAATTGTGCTATTTTAAAATATCATTTTTAATATTTCATAATCGGAGTTGTTTATATAATAAAACGTAAGAAATGTAATATTTTTTATATCTGTAGAATAAAAGAGCATTCATATTTAATTAAATATCTTAATTTATTTTAAAATAACGTTTATTCATGTTTAAGCAAATTCTTTAGTTTAAGTGTAGTAGCAGTACATTTTGGTTTTTATACTCATAATTTTGATGATTTTAATTAACAAAAAATTTTTTTCAACTTTTTTTTTTCTTTTTTCCATGAAATTTAATCTATATCTATTTATTGATTATAAATTTATATATTTGTAAATTTTTTTACTAAGTGAAATTATTATGATTTTCAATCTTTAGGCTCTAAAAAGGCTTCAAAAAGTCAAAACCAGTCAGTTTAAATCTAAAATAAAATTTTTATTAAACAAAAAAATTATTTTTAATTGTCTATTTTTCATTAAAAAAAAATATAAGTATACCGTAATCTTGACACGAATTAATAAATTTTATATTAAAATCAATAAGAGTAAAATTTACAAATAAATAACAAATTCATTATAGAGACAAACATTTTGTGATAAGCAGGCTACTTCGAATTCGGCAATAGATTTTCAAATGGAATCATTTACTTGAACGCTTATCATGCTTTTCTTTTTATAATTTTTATAATTATTGCAAAACAAATATTAAAATTACATTTTTCGACAGCATAAATATTTTGTCGCAATCATATTTGTGAGACACTAAATATTTTTGAAAAAAATATTTTGCATCAAAATATATCAGCTACCATGGAAACAAGAATGAATAATTACAAATTGTTTTTCATTTCATTTAAAAAAAAAACATAATTAAAAATAAAATTTTTACATCCAGAATAACAAAATTTGAAAATAATTTGTCTTTTCTTAATGATATATCCTTGACAACTCCTAATTAAGCTTCTTAAATTTTTTTTACTAAAATTTTTACGTAATGTAATTTGTTGTCCCAGACTAGTTAATTTTTTCATAATGTTTGTATGATTCGAAAATGAGTGAAAACAAAAAAAGAGTTAATGGTTTTTCATGGCCGCCTGACAAAGCTCAAATAATTGCCTGGCTAATAATGATTTATTTTGCTATTTCCGTTTTCTCTTGCTTCTGTGTTTCACTCTCTGAGCCATGGTCATATTCGATTGCAATTGTTTTATCGATTGTGTTTCTTGTACATGGTGCACTGAATATTTGGTGCATGGCCTCCAATCCGGGCGAAGAAGCACTTGTTAAGCGAAAAATTTCTCCCGAACCAGTTTTCGATCGCAGAAAACACAAACACGTAATCGAAAATCATTTTTGTAGAATATGTCTAATAACAGTGTATGATTAAATGCAAAAATAATTAGAAATTATTAAATCAATTAAATTTAGATCAGCACGAGCAAAACATTGTAGAAAGTGCAATAAATGTATCACAGATTTTGACCATCATTGTATCTATCTCAACAATTGCATTGGTGGCCGTAATTACAAGTTGATTTAAAAATTAAAATAAATTACAAAAAATTAATTTATTTTTTAACAGAATTTTTATTTTCACTATTGTTAGTGCATTTATAGCTTCAATGTGTATTTTTTTGCTCGGCTCCATTGAATTTATACTTTCTTTTATTGATGGTCAAAATTTTTTAACAAAAAAATATTGTAATTATTACTTTAACACTAAAAATTTTTAATAAAATAATTTAAAAACAGATCACGTTAACGACACAAGTAATGCTCAAATAATAAATGATGAGAAAAAGTTTTTGCCAATTTTTGCTCCTGTACCGATTGCAGGTTGGCGAGCTTATGTGGCAATCACTACAATTTTAGCAATGGTTGCTTCCTTTTTAATTGGATATTTAATTGGATACCATATTTTTTTAGGTAATTAATGATTTTGTTAATATAGTTTTGCTGAAATTTAGTACAATAGAATAAAAAAATGTTAAAATTCTAATAAATTTTTTTCAAAAGCTAACTCTGTAAGTGCAAAATGGTGTAACATTCATGGTTGCACTACTAAGAACATTTTGATAAATAATTTAAATTTTGACAAGTTTGGTTTTAGTGCGTTTTGTAGAGATTTTGCACATGGTTAGCAGAACTTAACTTTTGATGCAACTTTGTATATTGCGCTGTTTTACAAGACTAGTTTTTTGCATGAATTTTAGGAATTATAAAATTTCATACAAAACTTCCAATTTAAAAACAAAAAATTTTATATCTCTGGTTCTAAGTGTTTTAAAATTTGTTCTGTAAATGAAACTATCTGCTGAAGCTGGAGTCTGAAAAATCTGTGCAAAATAATTGTGCACACTTTTGTAGTTTGGAATTGGAAATTTTGTAAGAAATTTCACAATCCCTGAAATTTATTATTTGTTGATAAATTTCAAACAATTTAATTATCTTAATTAGCAATTTTTCGTAATTAAAACAGTATTTGGAGAATATTTTGTGTTGAAGTGAACTCAAGTATTATAATAATATTTTTAAAGTCTGTTATATCGGACATATTTTAGAAAATTTGTTCAAAATTTGAAATTATCAGAAGAAAATTTAATTAAAATAAATTAAAAATCAAGCTTGTTCAGAAAATCAAATCAAAAAATTTCATATTTTCGAATAGATTTTTTAAAACTTAACTCAAAAGAAAAAAATTAAGCTCAATCAGTTTTTACTAATCATTAAACAGTCCATAATAACTGGTGGAAGCTGTCTTTCCTTTATGATCGGAAATTGGTATTTTCAAAGTACTCATAATGTAAATTAAGTCAAAATTGAAAATGATTTATTTTGAAAAATTTGCCGAATAAAAAAAATTTAGATAGGAAATTTTATTTTTATTGCTTGATTATTTTTTAATGATTTTTCAAATTTAATTTTTTAAAACAAAAATTTTACTCAAATTAATGGATTTGAAGTTTTCAAGATAAAATATTTGAAAATTTTAATTCTTTATTTTATTTATTCAAGTAAATAATTTTATTATTAATATATATTTTAGCGGTCAAAAAAATGAGCACTTATGACCACACAGTTAAACTGAAAGAAAAAAGTGATAAAAAAGAAGAAATGAAAAAGAAAAACAAAAGAACTGAAGTAGAAGAGATTGCTCAACAAAATAAATATGAATTATACAATAAAACAAATCAACCTGAAGAAATAAGATTAGAAGAAAAATTAAATAATTTTAAAACTTCTTATTTTCATCAAAATTTACCCGATTCAAACTATGATTTAAATATTGATAGAAAATATTATAGGCAGCGAAGACGTTCAGATTCTGCTGAAGATCTTAAAGAAACAAATCGAAGCGATAAATTGTTTAATTATCGAAATCAAAGTTCTGCCTTGCCATGTTCTAACAGTGAAAAATTAAAAAATAATTATTTTTTGGTCCAGGACGAAAACGAAACTTCACGTGAATCTTTTTCAATAACGCATTTATCACGTAATTACGACAGTTACACAATAGATAAAGAAAACGATCGAAAAAAAACATCTAACATTGTTCGTCTGCCTCCAATTTTACCTATTTCTAACTCTCGAGCCCGGACAAATATAGAAAATTAATATATTTTTTTTAATCTTTACAATAATTTATAATATATTTATCAAAAGTTATGACTAAAAAATGATCCAGTTTTGATTTTTTAGATATATTAATTAAGATTTTATAAAGTTATTTAATTTAAAGCTTTAATTTTCAAAATTTATAATATTATTTATTTAAATATATTTAAATAAAATAAAAAATTAATAAAATTTTCCTTTTAAGATTTATAATAATTAGCTTGAATAACTAAAATTGAGAATTCTTCTTAAAAAAGCTTGAATCGATAAAATAAAGCGCAATAGTTATAGCTTGGATGACTATAATGGAAGTTTATCTTTAATAGTTTTGTTTGAATCTTTATTCAGACAGAAAAATTGAAAATAATCGGGATTTTTATCAATTTTATAATCAGCTGGAATAAATTGTTGTATCTTTATCAATTTTTTTATATTTAATCTATCTATTTCCAAAATTCATGCTATTATGACTCGTGAATCGTCTAATCTTTTCTTGAAGATGTTTTTGTTTCTGGATGTTAAAGTCAATGTTATTTCTTGCCATTTTTATCCTGATTTTTACTAAAAACTTTTTAAAAATGTAAAAATTTAAAAAATTAGATTCAAAAATAAAAAATGACAAAAATTTTTTGATTAATTTAAAATATTTGAAGCGCTGATTTTTGATATTCTTGATTAATTAATAAAGAAACTTGACTTAGATTTTAGAAAATTATCCGAGAACTAATTCCAGTGTGGAACTATTCTGTTTGAAAAAAAGGCGTCATTAACGCTCAGCACAGCTGCAAAATCATTTCTAGATTGAATAGGGAAGCTCTGAAATAAGGTCCTGAACCATTGTTTTAAAGAACTTATTTCAAAGTGCAATTACTCTGTCAATTTTTAGAATTTTCTTGCTTTTTAAAAGCCAAAGTTCTAAAGAATTTAGTGCTTAATAAGCGACTAAAATTTTGTCTTGATATCTTAAGGATTGAGTTATTTCTCAATCCCACTCTTGCCAATCTCATTCATGCTTTTAACCGACACAGAGACCTTTGTTGTCCTTTTTTGCGTGTTCTCTAGTGCATTCACATTTCTTTTTAACACATCTATCCATTGACATACTGAATCTTGATCTTTTTCAATATTTGGAAATAGTTCATTAGTTTTTAGTAGACATGATGCCATTTGGTATGATACTAAAAACGGTCTATTCTAATAATCCATTTTCACTCTTCTTAATCTCCCTTTTAGTCTCTATATCCTTTTGCGTTCTCATTTTTACAAATCTCAGGTAGATGTTTCTCACATTGACAAAAATACTCATTTAAACAAATTTAACATTCATTTATATTCGCCTCACTTAGTTCTTTAGCCTATTTCATTTATAAATAATTTTAACAAATTTGTTAACGAATATTAATTTATCAATTAAAAAATAAAGAGTAGCATAGATCCCTTATATATGAATACTTGATAACCTTCTTTCATTAACTATGCCAACAATTAAACTTGATATTACAATTATACTCATAAACCAAAAAAAAGCACTCAAATAATATTTAACATTAAAAAAAAGATTTAAAATAAAGTTAATTTTAAATAATAAGAATAAATAAGTATGTTTAGATTAAATTTTTTTTAAAGATAATAAAACATAAGCTCAATTCTAACTGAGAGTATTTTTTTTATCTAAAGAGTTTTTTTAGACCAAAGAGAAAAGGGTCAAATGGCTTTTGGAAGTTTTTTAATATTCCGAGTGGTTACAATTTTAGATTATCTTTAAAATTAGATTACCAGATGAGGTTCATTATGCAATTGATTATTCCAAATCGAAACAGATTTGGTGATTTTTTAGAAAAGGATATTTGTTTCATATAATAAGCTAAGGATAAAATTGCATACCGAAGTTTGGTAAGAAAATAAATTATGAACAAAATGATTTAAGAAATAGAAAATTTTGTAGATGATATCAGAGAAATCGATTTTAAAATTTTTACCTTGATTAAATTTTATTTTATTCTTTCTAAGTTATTTAAATGAATATTATGTTTTTACATGATTTTCTTTTCATGATTTTTTTTTAATTTACCTAGAAGAAATTGAAAATCTAATGTATCTTTACTTAGAACATTTTGTCAGTGTCTCAAGTTTTTTCAATTAGGATGGCTAAAATTTCTAGCAGATTAAATAAATAAATAACAGAACGACGGCAGCTTTAAAAAAAAAACAGAATGCAGACGATACTAAATTTACTTTTAATTATTTACATTTGACTTTTCAGCACAAAATTTATATGGTTTGGGAAAATGAAACTTACAGTACATTTTTAGTATACATAATGACAATATTCCAGATTTAATTTCATTAAACAAGAAACAAAAAAAAATTATTTATTAAATAATTAATATTCAAGCTATTCAATTTATTTAATAAACAAATTTTTTAAATTTAAAAAATTTTCCAATTATTGATAATGAAATAAATAAAATTTATTCTATTTGGTCTATTTTTAATGCTTCCATCTTGCTTTATTCTCAGAAATTAACAATTGATCATTAAAAAATAACTAACTCATGAAAGATTTGTTCATTTAATTTCGAAAATCAATTTTATATTAATAATTTAATTTTGACTTAATTGTAAAATATTTGTTTATTATTTTATGCTTCTAAAAGTAACAAATTGATCTTTAATATCAAAAATTTTTTTTAAATGAAAACCTGGTATACACCTTGACTTTTAAATGCAAATAAAAAATCAAATTAAATTTGTAGATCTCAGTGTGTGAGAGGTTATTAAATATCAAAATTATGGATAAATTGTTTATTATTTGTTTATTATCTGACAAAGTTAATAAATTTCTAATCAGAACTATTTTATCTGCTGATTCTTCGATCTAATTAAATTATTCCATTTTGAAATTTTTTTCATGGTAATATTTTCTTTCGTAATTTCTATTAATTTTTAAAAGATTTTAAAATTACTCATTAACTGGAATTAAGTGGCAAATACCAATTAAACTTTTAAATAATTTTTGCGTTTTTTTTTTCAATTTGAGCGGTTTTTTAAGCATTTGGCGCTAAAATTAATTCAATTAAACCTTTAAAGTATTTAATTAAGATAATCAAACATTCTTCAAAATTCTAGTACAGTAAACTTTAAGATGATTGATGGTACTAACTGGTAAGAAACATGCAGACTTTATTAACAACAATTAGCATTTTTATTTTTATTCTTGTAGTGAAGAGTATTTGGACATTTTGGATGCTACATATAACTTTATTTGTGGTTTTCACAACTATCTCAAGAGCTTAATCAGTAAAATTGCTAAATTACGTGACCTAGGCGATGACATGGTAACATCATTGAATGAATTTCTGTCCAAAAATGATCTAAGAACAGAAACAAATTTGGAATTTTGCAGAAAATATCGTCAGCTGTCTCAATGTCTGTCTATTGTCGAAGACAATAGGGACGCCAAAGTAGGATAAAATCAGTCCAAAAATGTTTCTAATCTTTCCTCTTTAGATAGAGAGATTGGAAAATAGGCTTAGTAAAAGCTTTGGTTCATTAATAGAATTTTTGAAGCTAACTAGAGTATAATTTTAATAAAAACAATATGATTTAAATTTAAATTTAAATTTTTAGTCAAAATATAAGCGTTTGTATTCTATTTATAAAAAAGAAATAAATCAGCAGTATAAAAACAATGAAAGAATTAACAGCTCTGACCAAGAAGAAGTCATGGATATAAAAGCTAAACTAATAAATTTGATAGAGAATTTTGAGAAAGAAAAAAATCAAACATTTGATGTAAACTAATTAATATATTTATTGACAATTAGATATTTTTTTTTAGAAAATCTTCAAAGATTTTATACTGATTAATTTGTCATTTTGTACCGAGGCAGCACATGTCTACACAAATGGTTACAGGAGTCTTTGTTCAAGTGAAAATAAATTTTTTGACCAAAGTTTGAACCAAATGACAAAAAGCTTGTATCAGCACAATTTTGAATCAACTGTGATGGAAATGACGAATAGATTTGGTAAACTAAATGTCCCTGAGAAAGCACCCAAAGGCATTTCGCACTTGTCAAGTGATTCATTTTTGAATTATTCAACCTATTCCGAAAATATTAACAAAAATAAAGATATTAAAGCAACTGCTAGTTCACATAGTATATTTGGAATGATCAAATTAAGTGAAAATAGTGAAGATGGTATGCTTGATCAGAGCTCAACTGATAATAGTAGTGAAGAAGAAGATAGCTATGAGACAAAAAAGCGAAAAGCGAGACTTGAATTTTTGCAGAGTTTAACTGAAACCGAAGTTTAAATTATTAAAGATGTATTGAATATATTTCTATATTAGTTAAAATTGATTTTGGCTAAAATTACTTTTAATTTTTTTCTTGTAATATGGTTAATATAAATAAATTATAAAATACGGTTTTGATGTTAAAAATAAATACTGGAACTTTCATAAGTATTCATTTATGGGGAATATCAATTAATTTTCAAAATTTCTGGGTAAGGGTAGAAATTTAAAAATTTGATCTCAAATAAATAATCGGTGATTTCAAAATTAAATTTTTTATGATATACTAATTTAAAACTAAACAAGCATTATTTGCACTTCAATTTATGCATATTGGAAATTATACAATAGTTTTTATTTAAATATTGTTTGTAAATGGTAGTTTAGCTCTAATTGTTTTACTTTTTGTGACGAATTTAAACTAGATGAGTCAACTTACGAACAATTTATTCAAAGGACAACTAATCTATTAAGCCTTGGACTAGCTAAAAGAATTTTTCTAAAATTTCTAATTATTTAGTGACAGAATATAATTTAAATTAATTAGTGAAAATTTTGTTTGACTGTTTCTTATTTATGAATGTCGTTTATTTTTATTTAAAACTGTTAAAAATTATGTTTCTATTTTTATTTAAGTAGCCATATACACAAAAAGAGATCCTGGTATAGGACAATTAATTGAAAATTTGGTTAGTAAATATTTATATTATTTTCTTTGATTATAACTATAATTTTCATCTTACTAAGCAGAGATTTTTTATAAAGCTATTGTTTGAAAAATGATACACTAAAAAAATCTCAATCAAGTTTTTCAAAAAATTCAAGCGTTTCTTAAGTGAACTGTTTAGACAATGAAATAAACGTTGGTTATAAATATGATATAATATTTTTTAAATTCCTTCAGGAAAAAAATTAAATTTTAGCCAAATCAAAACAAAAAAAAATTAAATATAATGCCTATAGCAGCTAATTGCAACAAAAATTATTTATTTTGAGGTTTTTTTTTTCAATTCCCATACAATCAACACTTTTTTAAACATTTTTATTCTTAACTTTCTTTGACCTTAACATTATAACAAAAAAGAAGTAAATTTTTGAAAACATTAATTTCAAAATTTATCGAGTATTAAAGCAAAAAAAATAAATAAAATTTAATTTAAAAAAAAAAATGAAAATTACATCAACTTGGTTAATAGTCTTAGTATTATTTGCTTATCCATTTATGCATAGAGCAAATTCTACCGATAGTGACCAAACTATTACAGATTCTACTGTTTCTTCAAATAATGATCCCATTACCAATAGTGACCAAACTATTACAGATTCTACTGTTTCTTCAAATAATGATCCCATTACCAATAGTGACCAAACTATTACAGATTCTACTGTTTCTTCAAATAATGATCCCATTACCAATAGTGACCAAACTATTACAGATACAGCTGTGTCCTCAACTTCTAAAAGTAATGCTGAATTGGTAAAACATAGTATAATGGTAATAGCCTTGATAAATATGATGGTAGTTTTTCTTCAATATTTTTGATTGCATTCTGATGATTGAATTAAAAAAATTAACAAAATTACTAATTAGAGATTATTATTAATTTTATAACTTTGAATAAATTATTTTATTCTATTTGTTTTTTTATAATATGTCCCTTATTGCTAACATTTCAAATTTTTTAAATTTTTTAAAGAAAATTATTTCTATTTCTTTCTCTTTGAAAGAGATGCCCATTTGCTTACAAGATTTAAGCATAATGATTGATCATCATCATTCTTCCAAGAATAATAACATATATATATACTGAACCTTCTACATGAACATCTGCTTCCATTTATTACTCTATATTTCATTTCGGAAAGAGAATTATTTAAAATCAGACTTATAGCTCGAGATGCTGATGGAGCTTCAGTTGCTGAAGCTTTTTCTATTGCTGACATTTTTCTTTAATTAAAAACTTAATAAATTTATTACTTTAAAATTATTAAGCATTTCCTCGATATTTATAAGCTATTGTTTAATGGTTGAGAAAATTTGCCTGTTTAAATAGATATACTTTGCGGAAATCTATTGTTTGTTTCAAAATTCTATTTTTCGTTTAATTTTATTGCTAATTATTCGGTTAGAAGTTTTTATTTTTTTTTCTAATCAATTGATTGCCTCATTTACCAAAATAGAGATAATTTAGTCGTTTTTTTAGTTTTATTTTTTATCTTATATTCATTATCATTATTTTAAATTTTATTTCAGACTTTCATTCGAGTATTTTACTGAAAAATACTATTATTTGTTAATTAATGAATTCAAATTTCAAAAATGTTTTCTTTTGTTAATTTAATGTTTTTTTTTTGTAAAAGTTTATTAGATAAAATAAATAGGTACTTTAATTTCTTTGTTATAGCTTTTTTTAGTTCATTTCTTTAAAAGAAGCAGTTTTTTTTTATAATTTAAATTGTAATTTTACTATTTTAATTCGTAAATGTTTAGAATAGAATACAATTAATTGATCTTGTTATAATAAAATAGCTAGAAAATTTTTTTTCCTCAATTTAGTAAAACACTTAACAAAACAAGATTTTGAATATTTCAATTATTTAATGTTTATTTAAAAAAACATCGAATAAAAAATTATCAAAACAATTTAGAATTATTTTTTGATTAAAAATCGAAACTGGTTTTCTTGATATCAATATTGTTTATTTTAACAAAAATCGAAAACTCAATAGACCAAAGACAGTATTTTCCAACTTCTAAAACATTTATATTCAAATAGGAATTTTGCCAAAATTAAAGCTAATTTTTGCTAGCAAGATTTTCTAAGAGAATACTGAAACAGTAATTGATAAGGATTTTAATAGATAATAGATAAATTAGATGATTTAATATAATTGTAATTTTTTTATTTTTCCACTTAATTAAGAAACATTATTTTATACAAAGCTTTTTAATATGAATTTGAAAAACTCAATACAATAAATTTTAAAGGAATTATGAAACATTTTTGAAGAAAATAATATATTATCGCTTGAACCGTATTTTTTCTAATCTTTATTTTACTTTATTTTGTTTACAAATTTTGACCAAAAAAATGAATGTTAAATTATATTCATTAAATTTTAATTTTTAAAATTAAAACAGAAAAATTTTTTTTCTTAAATAAACACTTGGCTTAACTTTTATTTATAAATCTGGACATCTGGACAAAAAAAATAAATTAATCGAAAATGATAATGCTTTTCAAAGACACTTGTTTTTTCAAGATATTCTAAAAATAAGATAATAAATAAATCAAAATAACAATTTAGATTTATTTTTTATTTAAATTGTTATGCTGTGCTAAATTTTGATTTAATGGTTGTTTCCAAAAACACTTTTTTAAGTCACAAGTCATAGTCAATGACTTTGACTAAGTCTGTTTCCAAAAATATATGCACATCTTTCTGGTAAAAAGAGAGACTTGAATCTAATAATAAAGAGTTATACTAATAAGTCATTTACTGAGCGGACCGGAGTTTTATCATCAAATATATTAACCTCTATAATTTTAAATGAAATTAATATAATTAATTCATCTGGAACCAGTTTTAGGAACTCAACTAAGTTATATTCTATCTACTGATTATTAAACTAAATAACTAAAATTGTTTTTTAATTAAAAGCACGGTCGATTGATTTTCTCATTTCAGGTGGTAATGTTTCTGTAGGTGGCTACTTGATTTCAAAAGAAAATTTTTTTCGACATTGTCTAAAATAAAAATAAATCGATGCGAGTAACTTTTATTTTTTTATTTATTTTTTTCGGGATAGATGGTACCCATTAGACTGCTGTAATTTTTTAGGTTGGTTATTAGCATCCTTTTTGTATAAAAATCTAATTACATAACTCAATTCTTTTATTAACTAGTTAATAAAACACTAAATAAGTAGTTTAAGGAGAGTTGTTTGTTTAATATCATTGTGAATATTTAAATTTAAGTAGTCATAATTTATAAGAAAAATTTCAAGGTATTGTAAACATGATTTCTAAGTTGGCAAAAATATTTTCAAGATAAAATCAAGTGACTCCTTCGTTGAATTTATTATTAATTTTGCTGCCTGAAATAATGTTTACATAAATTTTAGTTTTTACAAAATCAGTAGCAATATTAACAATAAAATGGTGATTTAGTTGTAAAAAAATTGTTAATTAATCAAAAAGTATTGACATTTTAAAATAAATAAATTAAGATTTAATTTTAATTTTAAGAGAATCATTTGCTTTGAGTTTTTTAATGTAATATGAATTTAAAAAAAGAGCTCTAAAAGACCAGTTAATTAAGATGTTTTAATAGACAACTTTTCTAATACTAACTTAACTTAAAGAAAACTAACTAAGATTGAATTTATTTTCGGTGTGTTTGAAAATTTTAAAATCATGAATAAAGTTGAATTAAGCTTATCTTTTATTATATGAAAGATAAAATTTAATCTATATATAATGGAATTAAAATTAGCCTTATTTTTAAAAGAAGGTGGCTAAGGTATACGTTAGTTAAATTAAATAATATGGGAATAAATCTACTGGAAACTTTAATTAAAATTTTTATAACTCTCCATAAATTAAAAATTAAACAAATTAAATTATATTAAAAACCCAATTCTTATTAAATTAATATACAATAGGATTTAAAAAAACAAAAAAATATTCGTTCTCATTATTTGATATTTTTAATTTTTATGTTTTCAAAAATAGATTGATAAATATTTAAATTTAACAAAAGCTTGAAAATTTTTCACGAATCAAGAGAATATTTTTTTATAAGAAGATGTGCTAATTTTTTTGTTATCTATCTTTTAATCTGAATCTAATTGAGCTTCGGCATAGACTTTCATACAACCATTTTTAATATTTGTTGTTCTATGAACTAAACCCTATTTTTAATTAATTTTATTTTTAATTGTTTGAATTTTTAGAATTATTAAATACTGATTAAATTATCCTAAACTTCGGTTAAATTTTTCTAGAGGACTAAACAGTTATTTACAGTGCCAGAAATTAACTTGCCATATCATATCATATGACATCATTTGCTATCATTTTTTTTAAACTTTTCTCATATCAACCGATATCAGCCAATATGAGCTAAAATTAGGTGAATTCAAATGCGAATTTCTTTATGTAAAAATATTTATGTAAAAACAAAAAATTAATTAATTAAAAATTATTATTTTAAAATAATTTTTTATTAAGTTTTTTTTCTAATATTAGGTGAATATGATATAATGTGACAAGTTAATTTGCAGGACTGTATACAGTTGAAAAAAATAATCAAAAATTATTTAAATTTGTAATTATACTTTATTTTTTTATAAAAAATTAATAATTTAATTTTAAAATGTTTAAATCAAATAAATACAAAATAATATTGAAAAATATTTAATCAATTATCTTAAAACATTCGCTAAACAAGAATAATAATTATTTACATTAAATTCACAAATTGAGCCATGATTGTTCATAAAGCACTTTTACTTGAAATTTTACCATACAAATAGATGTTCAAATGACTAGGCAACAATGCACACAAATCACTAATCTACTGATTACACAATTACTTCATAAATGACCTTTTTGGGCCGTGACGGAGTCGAATACCCGCTTTCAGTAGTTTCTCCGTTTTTGGTATACTTTAATTGCTTGTTAAGTATATTTGATGTTTGCTGTCTGACCATGGTTAAATTGTCTATCTGATCGCTTGATTGAGTATTAAAATTCATCTGCTGCACTTGGAATACCGAATCTAGATTGGTATTTTGAATTGATTGAGTATGAGCGCTTGTGGCTCCGGCAATATTGTAGCCGTAAATAGGCGAATCGGATGCCGAGTTGGACGTCAATGAATTGTTGATGGCAATAGGGTCCGAATTGCTGCCTGTAGAACTTTCGCATTTAAGGCCTTGTTGGTCAAAAAGCGTGTAATCTGTGAACATATATGGTGTGTGCAAGTTCTGCGAAGAACAATTTGAAACAGCTGTTGACGATGTGGCCGAATCTAATTTCATATCGTCATCTCTGGACAAACGGAATCGATTCTCATCATCTTCGGTGACCAATATTTGATTTGCTTTGGCACGACCTATTGAATTGTGTAGAATATTGTTGGCTGTATTGGTAAGCGCAGCGGTGAATGTTCGTCTAGTTGACGAGGTAAGCTTTAAATTGGAATTTTGTGAAGAAGTCGAGCTGGTTAGCTGACTACCAGTAATTGAGACTGTGCTAGCCACTGGTGCCGAGATGGAAGTAATGTCTATATTGAATGACTTCGAATGACCTAATCTGGTCTGGTCTGAAAGGAAATTTTTTATCTTTTCATCGAATGGTTTACTGGTCAAAGTTTTCTGTGATAACAATGATTTGCATATTTTAAATTTTCGCTTTCTGATACAAAATATGATGGTAGCGAATAAGACTCCAATCAATATGAGTGTGCATATAGATATTCCAACAATGAGAACTACTGGCAGCGAACTAGAAGAAAAACTTTGACCACTAAGAAACCTATCGAAAAAATTGCCACTTTGTTTTACCAAGGATAAATGAGATATTTTGTTATAAGTGTCTATGATTGCGGTCATTGGCCTTTCTGAGCAAATGCTCCATTTTGCCTTGAAACATGTGTCCACTTTAAGAGACTTTACACGTTTGGGTTCAAAAACGCCTTGTAGAAGCTCAAGGTGGTCAAGGGACACTTGATTTTGATTTTGTGGGTCATAGACCACGCAAGAATTGGATGCAAATGGCTCCACCATTTCACCGCTCAGTCTAAAACAAACTGGTACTGATGGTTCATTTTTAAAGCTTAGTTCAAGTCTATTTTTTGGAACATTCAAAAACAAACTGTCCAAAATCGGAAGCAAATTTCTGTCATTGTCACTTAAATCTCTTGTTCGAATAAGTAAATAATCGGACCAATTGCTTGAACCAATTTGATTTTTTGCCATTACTCGAATTGAATATATCGAGTTTATGGATAAATTGGTAATGTTCACCAAACCTGGCCCAGTAAAAATTATATTTGAGGAGTTTAGATCGAGTAGAGAGTCATTTAGTTGTAAGACAAAGTTTTGGTTAGCTCCACCGTCAAATCCTGGTGACCAGCTCAAACTCATACTCGAAAAGCTGACAGACAGTGATCTAAGATCTGTTGGAGGATCTGGCTTGGATAAAGGTACCAGTTCTATTTGCATTTGACCAGAGCCTAGCTCATTCATAGCCAGACATTCGTATTTTTTATTAAAATCCTCTTCTTTAATATCATTCAAACTAAGAATACTTTCATAAAGACTCTTGCTTTTTTTTATTGAATATGCTTTATATTTTGGTTCAGCTAATTCGATTCCATTTTTGTACCATGTAAATCTGGGCTCTGGGTAAGACATGCTGACACATGACAAATTAAGACTACGAATGGTTGAGTTAGCAGCTTGTTTTTTAAAATTAACTGTCATTATTGGCACAAAACGAACCATTAGCTCCATTCTATAACTAGTGCTGAACTGTTTTTCTATACTAAATGAGTCTTTCATTTTTTCACTAACTTCACATTTATAAAATCCCGCATTTTCCTTCATTTTAACAGATTTAAAATCAAGCAAAGCATTATCTGATATGACTGTGAACTCTTTTGATTGATTTGAGTGCATTTTTTTCCATTGTACCTTTGTACCATTGGCAAATGAATCATAAAGACAATTTAGTTGAAACTGAGTCAATTCGTCAACTTCAAATACAGCCTTAGTTAGTTTTATTTTAGGCTTGAATAGAAGTCTAATGGATACGGTCAATTTAGACCTACCAATTGAGTTTTCGCCCTGACAAGTTAAATTAAAAATTTTAATATCAATATTTGGCAGTGTTAATTGATCGGTGTTCTGAGCCAATATTTGGTTATTGTCCAAAATCCATTTTTTGCTTGCACCAGACGGATTAGATTTGTGACTGCATTCAAACTTGATCGAGTCTAAATCGGTGCCAAAAAGCTTCAATTGTTGACCATTTGTTAAATCAAGTGATCTATTTTTTTTTATGATTCGAAGTCCGAGTTTTGGTTTGTAACCAATATTAAGGACCAAAGACTCATTAAAGGTATGAGCAGAGCCATTTAAGTTTTGTTCAGTTGAACAAGAGATTGTTTCGCCATTTAGGTCAGAGATTAAACTCTCCATGGTCAAGGTGCTCTCTATTAAATTGGTTTCTTTGTCAACTAATTTGGTTTCGATTCCACTCTCCAAATTTTGGTTACCTTTGAACCAATTGAACACAGGATATGGAAAAGCGTTGTTGCTGACACATTTGACCGTCAATTTGTCTCCTTCGAGTGCCATTTGATTGTAAGAGGGTAAAAGAATGGGTTTTTGAATGGACTGAATGACGGTCAAGCGATAGTAGATTGTCTTCTGGTTCCAAAGGTTGCATTTGTACAAACCAGAGTCAGCATAGCTTAAGTTAGATACGATGAGGTCAAATTTGTTGTCGTCATTGAGATAAATGGAGTATTTTGATTTTAAATTGTCTTGGACCTCCGAGTCCAGCGAGATCATTAGTTCCAATTGGGATATTTGCTGCTGGAAGTCTAGATCGGTGTAGATGCGTCTGAATGACCAGAAGATTTTTTTGTCAGCTCTCGAATTGTTCGACTCGAGAGACAAAATGGACTTGAGACGGACTGTGTTGCCAGAATATGTGTTAACACTTATTTCGCAATTGTTCTTGTCACATGTCAATGCAACTGTTGCCAAGTGGAGTACACCTATGATCACCAAACAAAGTCTCATTTTTTTTCTTTTTATTTAATTTAGCTAAAAATCTTCATCAATTTAAAATTTTATTTATTTTATTTTTTTGTAAATCTAAAAATAAAAATAAAAATAATTTAAATTAAAATTATGAAACAAAATTTTAGATTGAACAAAAAAAAAGTCTCAGCTAAGACAAATAGATGCTATTTGTTTGTTTTTCCGGCTCATGCTGCTCGTCCAAAGCCGCTCACATGCTGCTATGATACGATACACGCTTAATTATATATCTATATAGTGAAATTTAATCGGTCTGTGGCCGAGATTAGAATTCAATACTCAACTGTTTATGAAATGAATATATTAACTTTAACCTGTTAGTAATATTAGATAAATTATCTTGAGAGAGCTTTCTCAACCGGACCATGTCATGGATCAATTTATCAATTCAGCCCTTGTAGATTAGAGCTATCTTATCCATCGATCATCAATCAATATTTGAAACAGAAGCATGCCCAAGGCTATTAACAACCGCTATAAGATAACTATAAGATAACTTCGTTATCTTATCGGCACGTCTCGCAAGATAGCTTTATCTTTCTATTAAATGAAGGAAATAGCTGAAATATTTCTTAACTAGATCATAGGTAAAATGAGAATAGCCTAAGCTAGCTTGGTATTAAATGCCACTCGACTAGAAATCTTATTGTTTTAACTGATTGCATACTAAGAATTAACCCTGTTTTTGAGCTAGGTAGATTTAAATTAGTTAAAACTTGGTCAACATGCATAGAACACAATTGCCAAGCTTTAATTTAAATGAGTATTCGGCCTGACTTACAGCTCAGTGTGAGTGCATTTAAATTTTAGTATCCCGTTAATCTGTTTAAAAAGCGATTGACCTAATAAATTAGAAATTTTCTTTACATTTTAAGAAAAAATAGTATGGCACTTCAAGGAAAACTGCGAGCCAATATGCACTTATTCAAGTAAATGAATGAATGAGTGAATGAGTGTCTATGTGTTCGTGTATTTACATTTAAACTAATTAGCTCTTTAAATTTTTGTTTTATTTATATTTGAATGATATTGATATCCGATTGAGGAATTCAATATATTAATATATATTTTTTTTAAATGCCAACTTAAGTTTCTAAATAAAAATAGCCTTAAAAATTATTTCCCCACCGCGGCTCATTCGTACGCACTTCCGCCCTGTCTAGAAATACATGCTCTCTTGTTTTTAGAATTATTCTAGAGATACCTCACATTTTGGTAAAAATTATCCTATTACCTCGTTTGATTATACTGTACCAAAGTACTTATCACTCATGCACATGGACAAATAGAATAATTACAGGTCTTTCCAATACTTGGTTTTTTGTCATAAAAATTTTGGTAATTAAAATAGTTTTTAAAAATTAAGCATTTGGTGCTGCACCAATAATCAAGAAAAAATAAATTAAAAAATTTGATTTATTTGTTTTGTTTATTAACTAAAATCGAGTTCTGGTGAAGCATAATCGAAAGAGGGAATACGGTAATATGTGGACAAAACTTAAACCAAGATTGGGCAAATTAACTTGGCCAGTTTATTTCTAACACAAAAATTAATCACTTCTGACCTCTGAAACAAGTCACTTTTTACCCTAAAATGAATAATTTATTAGATAACTTAATTTTAATAAATTTTTTTTAGTACTTGTTGACCAAGCTTATTCGCTTCTGTTGGTGAGAAAAAATTTAAATTTCTTCTTTTTCTGACACATAAAAAATGACAATTATATTTTTTAATTTCCTAACATTTCACAAAATAAACTCTTTATTTTTTAAAATAAGATTGAACAGTAATTCCTGAACAGAATGGTCCGATTTGATTAAAAAAATGGTCAAACATATATTCCAAGCCATTTAGGCAAGATTTGCTTGAATTTTGTCTTTGGAAATAAAGTCTTAATAAGATCATGTTTTAAATCATATTGTCTTAGAGTGGCTTTAAACTAAAGAGACTAATTTTAAAAATCTAACACAGATATAAATCTTGGATTATCTCGGCTTGTAAATAGTCCAAGTAACTCGAATACTAGAGCAAACAATAGAGCTAAGTATTCGGTGTACATAGTGGACGACTAGATTATCTATTTGTGTTTACATTCAATATTTTTTTATTAATTAAAAAAATTTTAACTATAACTTTATATGTAAAATCGGATTAGTGCTTGGTATAGGTAAGAAAAATGTTAAGAATTAATGTAAAGTGTATTGACAAGAAAATTAGGCCCTAAACCTTTAAAAAAACATACAAAACTTGTAATGATTTAGTCTATTTATTACGGGTTTCATTGTTTTTATTTGTATTGGAGAAAAATTTAATTATTTTGAAAAGCTAATTTCATAACTAAATTAATCAGCTTTGTATTAAATAAATGCCTTTAAAAACTATGTTTTCCTTGTGACATACTAACTTGATAGGCATATTGTTGTCACAAATAAAAACAAAAATTTTAATGAGATAAATAATTTGTTATCAATTTAAAAATGTGTTCAAACTATTCTGTGTTTGCTTTAACAAGTCATGAAATGGTAGCATGACCATCTATCTACAAATTCCAATCTTTTTTGTATCCGCTTGGACCAAAATTTCGAGTGTAAAATGTACAACTGTTATAAACAACAAACGGGAAGTCTATTCACATGCATCAGCGAATATCTTAATTATAGGTCTTTGTCGGCCGTGTGAATCTTGAACGTAAATCGATACGAAAATTATGTTCAAAATCACACATCATTTTTACAATGTGTCAAAATTAAATTGATGAATTAACACTAAGAAAATTGCTTTATTATATGGTTTAAGATCTTATCCAACTGGATTCAATAGCAGCATTTGCTATCGCACTCAACTATCTATATTCAGCTTTAATCCAGCTTAGAATAGCAATAAATTTTAAAAGTCGAAAATATTTGATAACAATATTAATGCTTGATTGCGAAAAATAAATTAATATTAAATTAACCAAATTTGATTGATGTCCTAAGTGGATTTATAAGCTTTATACTAATCGCTTTTACAATTAAAGATTTTCTTTAAAAAAATTGATCTTAAATATACTTAAGGTATTCGGCTTGGTAGTCTCCGTTGGATTATCTTTAAATATTTAGTCATTTAAAAAAAATTCCTAAATATTAGTCATCTGATTTGCTCAATTGATTGAAAATTTAATTAAAATTTAATTTGACCACTTTCTTGAAAACAACTTAATTTTTCCAAACAATACTTTAACTAATAACTCAGTTTATTCTTACAATGGACTGAAAGGGAGTTCTAGTACCATTCCGAACGAACTGTCCGAGTCTGTCCAAACTATCTTATTAAATACGAAAAAACAATGAAAAAGGAGGTAGATAAAAATATAACAGACTAAAATGAAATATTGATTATTAAGGAATATGTAACTATTAATAACTTTCTAAATGTGACTAAATTTTGATGTATCTAGTTATGTATATAGACGTCTTCCTAATAGGACTTCTCCACAAAACTGCTTGTCGTAGCTTAATTATTATTATTTGATTTGATAATGTGTCCTAAGTATTTAGAAATCAGTAAGAAACTGTGATTATTATTCAAAATTAATTACATAATTTAAAGTTTTTTTTTATAGAAAAAAATCTAAATTTATTACTTTTAACAAAATTGACTAAGATATCTCAATAATGTCGAATGAAGAATCTTATGTCATAAAAATAGATATGCTTTTAGTATCAGTTCAAAGTTATCAAATGTTAATAAATTTTTAAAAATATCAATCAAAAATTCCCAAAAAATTAATACAATTTTGACCTTAAACAGAGAAAAAAATTCCACAATTAAAATTTTTTATTTTGAGTTATTGCCTCTTTTTTAATTAAAATCAAGTAAGTGACCACCACTTTTATAGTCACTGAATTATTTGTTTAAATTTAAATAACAAATATAACTTTAAAAAATGTCTAATACAAGCGTCCATGTATTTAAAAAAACATCTATAAATCATATAAATTTTATCATTTTTAAGCATGCTACTTGATTTGGTCAACTTTATCTATAATTATAAAACATAAATAGAATGATTTAAACTCTTAAGGTTACAAAAATATTTTGATATTTTTGCTACAATATTTAATTTGGTTTTAAAAAATATTTTTTAAAGAATTAAATTTTTTTATGATTTGAATACTTTACCAATATTTTACCAAAATTAAATTAAATATTAAAATATAATTAGAAAATAATTTCCAGTTAGCTTGGGAACCGGAGTTACAATATTGTATAAGGCAAAACATATTATTTTCTAAGAGAACCATCCTGAATTTAAAAAAATACTTTTTTTCCTAATTAAGTTATTTAGTGTAGATTTTATACGAAAGCCCGAAGATCTCTTCACCCAAATAATTCTTAATGAAAAGTTGTTCTAGAATAAAGTCTAAAAATTACTAAGATAGTTTTCCAATTTTGACAGATAAGGCCGAAATGGCGATCATATTTCAACAATAATCGATTCCATGTATTGATTCAATCGAACCTATTGATCGCAAAGTTTCAACAAAATCAAAAAAAAACACCAAAGAGAATAGATAGAGAAAACAAAAGAGCTAAAAGAAATCACCTCGTAAAAAATCCTAATAACAAAGTCTTCTAACATACAAACAAGTCCCTTGGGCGACTTAAAGATATCTATTTTTTTCTTTTGTTTTCTTATTTTGCTCAGTGTTCGATCAATTCGATTCGGTGTTGGTAATTAGAAATCGAAACGAAACGAGACCACTGGGCTTAACCAAAGTCAAATTTTTCTAATTATCAGATTAGACTATTCGAATAACTCAGCCTACGGCTAGCCTAATTTATCATCTTATGTAAGTCTAATTTGAATTTTTGACATGATCAAACTAATTGAAATCAAATGAGCGTGGAAAAATATTCTCTAAAAGTACGCTCATTTGAGCGGAAATTTGTCCACGCTATTCGCAGTGCCAGTCTAGTCGTAATCAAGTTCTAGAACAAGTCTTTTATATTAAGTCTGAAACCATTGTATTTAAATTTATTTTTTTGTGTGGCTATCTATTTAAATTCGGCAAACAAAAACTCGATTTAACGTAACTAATCAAGTTAGTATTTGCCTAATTACCCAATTCAAATAAAAACAATAAACTATTTGAAATTAAACTTTGTTTTTTAAATTTTTTTTTGAGTCTAATAAAAGTAAATAAAATTATTATTTTTTACCTATGAATTTGTTATAAAATATTCTCGCTTATTTAAAAGCTTGTTTATTTTGGGTAATCAACTAGCCAAAATTTGTTCAAGTTGAATGGACCCTTGACATGGTCAGCTAATCCATACTCATTTTAAAATACTCTTTGATAAGACTAAGGAAACACTCGATTTAGGAAAATATCTTAGTAAAATTATCTAAAGTTAATCTTCCAATTGGTTTTTTGACTCACCAAAACGGAAGAGTATTTTTACAATTACAACAAAAACGACCAAAGCTACTACAACAAGATTGATTAGTTTTTTGATAGGTGACAAAAAAGGCAAGAAAATTGCCCTGCCTTTGGCAATTATTTAAAGAAAAATGAGAATAGATCTTTTGCTTTTAACTAAACACTAAATTAAACTCTTTTTTCTAGCCGAGTGGTTGTCTTTTCGATTTAAAAGCTTCAAATCCAATTAATTCTCAAAATAAAAAGCTTTCTGAAATCAAATTTAATAAAATTTTAAAACTATTTCAATCATTTTTGATAAATCTCTAAACAATAAACCAAATTCCTAGATTCTACTCAATGTTTGATTTGTAATGGTTCTGAGCAAATTTGGTATCCGAATTTGCACGCATTAATGGATAAATTGAAATCAGCCGCCATCAGCTCAAGCTAATCTCATTAGTTCTACAGCTAAAATTTGAAATGAATCAATTATCTTGGTATAACCTAGGACTAAAATCGGGTGATATTTTATGCCCAAAATGCTCAATCCTTTCTTCTAATTAATATATTCATTTAATTATATCTTTAAGTTATTTGTGAAATTTTGAAAAGAAAACCATAAGCTTTTCGTGCCATGTATCAAACAACTTTTGTTGTTTTGATTCAAAAAAGGCTTAGAGAAAAGCTTTAATTAGCTTAGAAGATATTTGAATTTAAGAAAAATGTGTCCTAACAAGGTCAGCGAAAAGACTGAGGGATAAAAACAATTGGTAAAAATAATTGGTATTGGATTCCCCAATGTACCTAGTGTCCGTAAATCGGGATTCTCATCCGCTTGGCAAAGACCGACTTACTATCAAAATAATTTTTGTAGTGTAGCCTTGAGATTCCACTACGTGATTACCTATTTAATCTTTAAATAAATTTTAAATCGATTTATTCTTGACAAAAATCGATTTTGGAAAATTAATCAAAAAATTGATCAAACAAATAGAGCTTTTTTTGTTTGATTTTTGTGCACAAAAAATGTTAAAAATCGTGATAAAAAAATAATAAAAAAATAAAATAGTAAAAAATTAATAAAAAAAAAAATTGGATTTTTAACCGCTAGGTTGATAAACAAGGAAATATTGTTTGTATCAATTTTCTTAAAAGTGTTCCCAACAAGCACAAAAATCAAATTCAATCGAACTATAAATGATAAAGTTGATTTTACATGTGTTTGTGATGGATCATTAGAAATGTTTGACTAGATTTTGATTTACAATTAAATGTTACAATTCAAAGTAGATTTATTACCTTTGTAACAGATAAATCCATTGAGAGCTTCAAAATTCTAATCACTAGCTTTGTGACTTTTAATCTAAGATCGTTTCGTGTCCTTGTTGTTTCGAGTCAAGAGCAAACATCAAAATAAGTTTTGCCTCCTAGAATGTGCTTTATCTTTTAAAATTTCTCATATAGATACAAATTTGAATTATTATTTTGTATACAAAAGATAAAGCTAAATTGCAGCCTGTATCGATACCCTATACCCTAACAAAATGCGCCCGTCATTTGACATTCAATGCTTGACTAACTCAACAAAAAAGGTGATTTTAAATCCTTTTAAATCACAAATAGTTGATAGTTTTCTTCATATAATTAAGTTTAGAGTTTATGTCCTACAAGGTAGCCCCTAAAATGCGGTCAACACTGTTTTTTATCTTTAATTTATTCTGAATCACCCAAGAGGTGATTCTAAATGAAAAAAATTTTTAAAAGTGAAAATAAAATAAATTAACATTTCAGTGATAAGATCTTATTGAGATTTTAAATTTTTAATTCAAATAAGAAAAACAAATGATTGATTTAAATTTTTCACAGTTCCTGTATAAAAAAAAAAATTAATTGAATTTGAAATAAACTTGAGTATATTTTTCCTTCTTAAAAAGAGGATAAAAAATAAACAAAAATCACTAATAACAGACTAGACGGTGCTACTTAGTTAACTAGTGACAAAAAAATTTTATTTTTAAACTCAATAGTTAATGAATAGAATAAATTACTTGAGTAATTTAATATACAAAATAACTTTCACATTGAAAAAATCACACCTTTAAATTATTATTTTTCTTTTTTATGTGAATATTTGGTCCATGTGCCCAGTGCCTAACTTTTTTCTTGGCTAAAGTTGATTATTGTTCTCATTTGACAAATTAAATCTAGATTTGACTTGAAAAAAAAATTTACAATCAAAGAAGAAAGAAAAACATCATTAAACTTAATCGTACTCTCATTTCTTTAACTACTTAATTGAAATTCTTTACTTTTTGAAAATATCCTAAATCCTGGATTAAATAGTTGGGTCAATTTGGTTCATCATTTTATTCTAAAACTCTAAATTATTATTAAATTTCTTACAAAATTAAATCTAATAATTGTCTAATCTTTACTTGACTTATACTACTTAGCTCTTACTCGGTCACTCAATGGCCATACTCTAAAAAAATATATTTATATATAAAAAACACACTTGAAACTCGACTAATAAAAGACTTAGTCTTTAACATATTTCATAAAAAACTATTGACCATTACGTAATTTGGTCTAAATTAAATTCAAAGCCGATCTCTATCTGGTCACGTTCGATTAATTGTTTATTCAAAGTATTAGTTCTGTACCTGAACCTATATGTCAGTAGGATCAATTGAACAACTAGGATATTTTGATTAAATTCTAATTTTGTTATATAACTTTGAAAAATGATATCAGAAACTGACCAGGTTAAGTTATTTTGCATCAAGCAGCTCAAGTGGTCAATAGCTTGAATTTTGAATTGTCCAGTCTGAAATAGATAGTGACTAACCTAAGCAGAAAAAGTTTACTATTCAGTCTGGCTACAACTCATCGACATGTACGTGATTTAGCTATTAAAGCTGAGATGCCGTCAAGTCCAGACAGCAGCTGGTCGGCAATTCTGGATCTGTGACTCGGCCAGCAAAAATGTTTCTTCCTGAGAAGAGTATTCATTTCATCAGTAAGAGCTTAATTAAACCGATTACTTATAAGTGAATTTAAATTATATTCCATTAAAACAACTTAAAAAAATTTTCAATTAAATTTAAACTTAAAATATAAAAATAAAAGCCTAATAAAATTATTATCAACATTATTTAGGTTTCTTTTTAATTTACTTCTGTATATTTTCCACTCAAGTAAATTAGAATTTTTCGTTGACTAGCTGCTATTAATAATTAAAATAAAATAAATATACGGATTCGTGTCTTTTAATCGCCAAATAATTTTAAGATTAAAATTTTATTGATTTAAATGAAATAAAAAAAAAATGATCAGTTATGGGAATATGTCTAAGAGATTAGATAAAGTGGCCAAACGGTATAATTTAGTCATAAAATAAAAATTCTATAATCAGATTAGATTTTGTCTGTGGTAAGGATATTTGAAACGAGTGAATACAAATAAATATAATTAATAATCTCTTGTTTGTTAGTGTATTTTTATACGAATGGTGATTAATATTTCAAATTTTCTCATCCAATTCAATTTCCGTTTGCCAATTGATTCCTTAAAATATTTAATTATCGCCATTTATGAATCTAAATTGATTTTTTTCTTGACTAGAATACTGACCGTCTTTTGTGTAAACAAATTTTATCAATACTAATTTTGAGTATAATTATGTTTTTTATAAAATAATACCTAATCAAGCTAACAATTTTTTTATTTTAAAAATTTACTTCCGCTTTTTTTAGTCAATCTAATTTTTTAAGAATTTAAATTAAACAAAAATTTTTTTGAATATTAACTAAAATATTTATCTGTAAATAGAACAGATAAAAATTTAAATATCCTGGAATTAGAAAAAATTGTTGAATTATAAATAATCTTAAATATATTTTTAAACTAATTTAGATTTATTAATTAAAACTTTATTTTTAATCTAGTTTGTTAAATGGACTAAGTCTTGGAATAAAGTTCTTATTTTGAGATCAAGGCTGCTTTTTCTAATTACTTGCTAAATTTATATCTCAAAAATCTTGATAAGAATTCTTAGATTTTGAACAAAAAAATAAATATTAACTTTAATTATTATCAAATTAAAATTACACAACGAAAACAAATTATAAGTTTAAATAGTAATTAAAAATCTTCTTTCTCTTTTCAAACTGACCAAGACTAATATATTTTTCTTTTGAATAAAATAAATATGTATGTTTTTTTAATCAAATATTAAAAATGAACTTAAATATATGAAGAAAATTTAAGAAATCCTAATTTTATTAAATTTAGGATATAATAGCAGTATTAATTACTGCAATTTGAAACTAGTCCAAGCAAAGCTCTAATGAGCACTCGAAATGGTGCTTCGTCTTCCAAACGTCAATCTTAGCTTTAAAGCTGCTTAATTGCTTCTGGCAACTTATTCCAAGGATCAAGAACTCTGCACCAAATTCTTGGAATTTCTTCTAAGATTATACCTTTTACTGTCAGGTCTAGTGTTTAAGCTGTAGTTTAAGCCTTTTCTAAAATTAACAATCTCCATATTGTTCAATAGATTGAACATTTGGATAAGATGATAAGATCTCCACTTATCCTGTTTGTTTATAGACATTAATTTCGATCTGGATTAGCATTGTGGATACTCCAAAATCTGCTCAGATAATAACCGCGTCGTCATAAAAGCTCTTTACAGAAGTTCCTCAGAAAATTTCGCTATAGTGCCAATAATTTGTCCTCGCGAGCCAGCATCAATTTTAACTAGCCTTTAAAACTATTTCAGATTTATTTCTCAAATCAATAATTATTCTTCTTTTCAATAAAACGTTTAAAACTCAAAATTTAAGAAATCCTTATTTTATCAAATCTAAGAAATAATGATAATTTAAATTATTTCCCAATTTAAAGGCCTTAAAATAGAATTAAATAATGAAATAATTTTAAAGAAATATGACTAATATGGTATTCTGAATTATTGATTAATTAAAATTACAGAACCAGTATTTCGTAATTAAGGCTAGAATTGTCATCCCGGGTTAGCAGTAATTAAAATTCTAGATTTAAATTGTCATGCTTAGATATTTCTTCCGGGAACCAGCAGCTCCCCGTAATTATAATTTCTGAATACAACAGGTCAAAGGATTTCTCAGTAAAAAATTTATTTCATATAAACTAAATTTAGTCCTCAAAGCGCCTAATATCTAAGAGACTCTCAACATTCAGGAAAAAGCTCTTAATTAAGTACTGCTTGAGCAAACACGTAAATAAATGCGGAAATTTTTTCACATCAAAAAATAATTTTCCAAAAAAATTCCAATTTAAAAGTTAAGATGCACTTGAAACATATTTGAAATAAGAGTAAATAGGAATTGGTCCATTGGGCAAATGCAGTCCTAAGAGGCAATAAAAACCAGTTTTGCCTACTAGTGACCTGGTTGACGCAACTAGATTGAATATTTAAATTGGCTTAAATGTTAATTTTGTTGAATTTGTCGTTATCTAGAAATCTTAGGTCTTAAAGATCGAAATGGCAAAGTTATCCATTAAGTAAGCACACAATCAAACACTGCCGCAAATCCATAATTGGTTACGCAATTTAAGTAGTGTTTTTCTTATGCTAAGTAGGGTTTTCACAACTAAAAACCCAAACATATAGGTATTATATTCTTTAAGCATATTTAAAAACAGATTATCTTATTTAAAAGAACTCATGTCAACATTGTTTGTGATAGTCAAGTATGAGCAAAGAAAAATAAACGCGCATCAACTTTTCATTGATTTTGATTCAAAGGTGTCGATGTATTTTGTTTATTTGGCCAAAAGTCTAAGTAAATAAAGTAATAAAAATTAAGATTTTATTTTGAAACGCTGTTTGTTTAGCTTAAATTAATAGGCAATTTTTATTGTTACGATTTTGATCAAGTTTACGGCTAAACAAATACGGAAGCTCAACAAACTCAGCCGCTCCTTAAATGTGACTTATAGTAGATTTTTTATCTAACTTATTCATTACCAATTTATGGCTTGTATGTGACCACTTGAGATTTTATTTGTTCGGTTAATTTATCGAATGTTTTATTAAATTTTCAATTGATTCTAAATTAACCTTGAACTGTTAGCTTTTTTATTAATTGTCTACAAATAAATAAAAGAGTCCTTAGAATTTTTATTAAAAGATTTAATAGAAATTTTCTCATTTTCAAATATTCACATGAAAAATGGCACCAGTTCGATTTTTTCAAATGCTTCGGAAAATGCTTCTAAGACACTTTTATCAGGCTTAAACTAACATTTGAATAAAATTTAATTAAACTTAATCTTTATTTTAGGACTAATTTTTTCTAAAAATATTTTCGTAATATCTGTTAATGTATGATGTTATTTTTTTCTCATAGTTAAAAATTAAGACTCTGAAAAACAATGATTGCATAAAATGTAAAGCTATTTGATTATTTGATTAATAAAAATTTATTAATGATAAAGATAAATTAAAGAAATTTTATGAATCTGAATGCCTTAATTTAAAAATTCGTTCACTAAAGCCTCTTAGGAACCATCAGATTAAAGTTGGAAAGCTTTTTAAGAGAATACATTGCCATATTTGCCTGTAGTAATTTGAAGGTGAGAGAGGGTTAAATTTCATAAAGCTTAATGTCATAAATAATTTATTCTTATTTGATTTGTTTTTGATTTTAGGATACCACTGGTCACAAAATTTTAACTCTGGTCATTTTGCTCATTTGATCATTAAAACAGGTTTCGTTATCAATTAAAGCAAAAATAATATTTCCTTTTAATAAATATTGGTACAATCTTAATGTTTTTAACTTATTTTTTATTAATTAGTATTTCTGTTCTATCCTCAACTCCTTCAGATAAAAAAAATAAAATAAATTAAAACTGCAGACCGAATTTATACCAGAGCTTAACCAGGGACAAATTCCCCTTCCTAAAAAATCTTTTTAATAAATTAATTAATTATTTAACTAGGGAGAATAGATGATGAAAATTATTTAACCATAAATAGATAATGAATAATATATCCTTTTTTTTCCATGAATTTTATAGATATTTAGCGATAGCGAAATGTAAATTGATCAGATTTTTGAACAATTCTTATTAATATTTTAAAACTTAGCAAAAATTATGTAATCCAAAAAAAATTAAACAAAATTCTTATTTAATTTTAAAGAGCAACTTAATCATTTATAAATAATTTAAATTTGTTTAAAAACGAATCTTTTAGTGCAAATAAAAATCATAGTATTGTTTACTTAATTTATTTATTTTTGAACTTTATAAATACTAATTTACAGGTATAAAATTATGAAACTACTAATAAAAACAATACAACAACTAAATAATTAAATTAACAAGAATAAATCTTTATTTATTTTTTATTTTTTGCTCAATTTTGTTTTTTTTTTATTTCTTATAGTTAAAAGAATAAGAATAATTTAAAAAGATAAAAGATAATTAAAAACTTTGCTATTGAAGACGACGAATAGGCTAAATTTTTTTAATTTTCTTTTATCTAAACACATATTAACCTAAAAAAATAAATATCGATCGTAATTGATTACTTAACAACTTTATAATTTTGCCTAAAAAAAAACTATTTTTAAAATAGTTATTAGAAAATAAATTAAAGTAAAAAAAAATAGGAATTGATCTTTTGACAAACATGTCCCATTAATTATGGAACGTGGACAAAAAAATTTAAATTAAAATTAAGAAAAATTAATTAAAAATTCTATATTTAGCATGAATAAAAACAAACACCTCGTACAAGCGCTTAGTATAATTTTACTTTTAGACAAGCTTAAGCTATAAAATTACAGCTAAATAAAATTATCTAAATCTGATTTGACTGTAATCAAATTGGCAGATGTAAATGGCTAACACCACTCAAAGTATAATGAATACATTTGAGAATCACTTTTTCGTCAAACTCTTGAGTATCTAAAGCCTTTAAGCTAACAATGGACGCAGCCGTTCTCGAATTTCTGTCTCTTTAGGTGTAATTTTTACTCAAACAACTGTAAATATAAATTGAATACATAAAATTCAAAGATAATTTGAATTAATCCTGTAATTAATATTCATTAAGTGAATGGTAAATTGTTTATTTTTTTGAACAATTACCAAAAAGTACCGAAACTAATAGATAAACATGTGTTTAAACATTTTATGCGGGTGCTCAGAAATTAAATTAAAAATTTTTTGATTGAAAGGAACTCGGATCGATGGATTCTATTATATTTTGAAGTAAATAATTGATATATTTGATCGATTGCTAGTTATTTGTATTTTGTTTTTTATGTTGAAGTTGAATACTTTTTGAGTGAAGCCATGAAAAGCTGTTTTCTTGGTTTTTATTGACAACTGGTCAAATAATTTAAGCTAATTAAGTTATCTTAATTAATATCATAAAAATTTTTATTAAAAATGAAAAAAATGATGTCTTAATTTTTAAAATATAATCATATATTTTGATAAATTAGTAACTAAAATTAACAAATAACAAACATAGTTATTTTGATCAATTCATGTTGTTTGTTTAGAAAGAAGAAAGGGGTCTTAAGGGAAACTTATTTGCAAGGTATTTGTATAAACAAAACCTGAAAAGACAAAAGCCAAAAATTTACTAACATTTTTATTATTTTATGATTTTAAAACAGTGGCGGATTCAACTCTTTTGAAATCTTTTTATTTTAATTTAGTGAAAAAAATGCTTAAGAATTTTCTTATAAAAGTCTAATAACCCACCTAATCATTCAATTAACTCAATTAAAAAGTTAATTGAACAAAATCAAATTTCAAATGAACACCAAACTACAGAGATAGGTTTAGAACCTAACCTTTAATCGTTTTTCCAATTGATAAAGACAACCGCCGATTTTTACCTTTATGGTACAAAAACTTTACATGGCTGCATTGTGATGTAACAAAAGACAAGGCTTTTTGTATTTCATGTAGATTATATCCTACATCAAAGACAAATTACAACTTAATTTAGACAGAGAATCTATTTTCAACTTAGTAAACAAGCCATAAACGAATTGGGCTTACCGTTAAGTAACATAGTTGGTCAGTGCTATGATGGCTGTTCAAATATGTCTGGAACTTACAAGGGACTGGCTTCTACATTAAAAAATGTCAACAAAAAAGCACTTTATGTCAATTGATATGCACATAAGTTAAATTTGGCTATTAAAGATACTTGTTCACGTATTACAAAAGTTCGAAACTGCATTGGTACAGTAAACTCGATTTGTAATTTAGTTGAAGGCTCTGCAAAACGTCATCATATTTTCAAAGAATTACAAAATGAAAAAGGTGAAAGTAATTTGACAATTAAAAAACTATCTGATACTCGTTGGTCATCGAGAGACAAAGCATTTAAATCAATAAGAGATAATTTACCAATAATATTTGAAACTTTAAAAGTATTTTTTTGTTATACGTTGAGATTTAAAGTTTAAAGTTTAAAAATTAAGGAGATAGATGAAAATGATCGTAATCAAACCGGTTGCACGGCTTATTCACTTCTAAAATCAATAAGAACATTTGATTTTTACTTTTACATTATCACATTAAGTGAATTGTTAGATTGTATAAAAGTTCTTTCTGTTTATTTACAAAAACTGAATTTAGATTTAAAAAAAGCTAGACAAATGTGCAAAACAGTGATTGAGAATATTGAAAATTCAAAAAACAGAAGTAATTTGGTCGCAAGCTTTACTTCTGAAAAACTTGATATTGGAGAACCTGTGCTTCATCGCAAACGTCAACCGAATGCACATTTAATGACGGAAAAGAACATGTGTATCATTTAAATTTGACTGATAATTTTTGTAACTGTAAGTTTAGATTGAAATAAAAAATATGTGGTCATTTTGTAGCACTAGAATCATTATTAAATGCACGTGAATTTGTAAATAAGCCAAAATAAGGAGGTCAAAAAAAGTCTACTAAATCATTAGAAAAATATTAGTTAATTATTAATTTTTGACTTATATTATTAAATTTAATTAAATAGAATAAAACATTTTTTTTTAAAGTTTATTACTAATTTTTTGTATTTGAAAATTAAAATAAATCGTCTCTTTTATTTAAAAATAATTCTTTTATTTATCTGCTAAAATTAAACAGGACTAAATTGAAAAGTGATTTTTTTAGAAAACCAGTATGTTTTTAAGAATTTTGTATGATTTTCAGCAAATGTTTGTTTTGATAAAAACTACGTATCGTGAAAAGAAAAAAATATGGCCTGAGATTCCAAATGATCATAATCATTGTATTAAAAAACAGTTTTTGGTATTCCATTATTTCTAATGCCTTGAATCATTGATGCATGATTTCCTGAATCACTTAGTATGTGACATTTTGGAAGCATTCTTGACAATGTATACAATGTTGTATCATTGGCCACATTAGCACGATGTAAAAAAAAGTGCTGATTCTTCTTAATGCAATTTGGCTAGTTCTTCTTCAAATTTATAATGCAACGGAGTTGATGCACTAATATTTCTTGTTCCACTTGATCCTGCACCATATTTCATCACTGCTTCAGTTACTTTTAATTGCACATAACCAAATAATCATTGCTACATCAAATAGTGATATTTTAAACTTTGTTTTCTAATTACTCTTGAACATTTGGAAAAGAGTCAACATGACGTATTACTTTTTTAAAATAACGATAAGAGCCATCTTTTTTTTTCCTTCTATTAAAATAACTTTCATAATCAAATAAAATATTATTTTTAAACTATTTAAACTGAATGAATTTACTTTTTTTTGAGTGAGGATTAAAATACCATAAAAAGGATTAAAAAACATAAATAATCTGAACGACACATAAACTTATATTTATTTATCAAAAAAGATTACAACCACATAAAATGATTCTAATAAAATGTTACAAACTTATAAAATTAATTAAAAAAAAAATTAAGTCTTTTATTTGATATAAGTGTTAGTAACACATAAGTTATTCTAAATTTCATTCAAATAAAATGTTACAAACACATAAAAATAAAATTATTCAAAATATTAAATTTAATCTTTTAAAACAAATACCCAGCTTTTCATTTTTTTGATTTAGTTTTAGAAATAAAAGACTTCAATACAATACCTTGAAAATTTATTGATTCTACCTTACAACATTCTATTAATTGTGTACATACTGTTTTATCAAAAAAGTTAAAACAACTGCAGTCTGTACAATCGGGACACATACAGTTTGGAATTTGTAACAAACTTGGTCTTGCATGACGATTGTAATAGTTTAATTAAATGTCTTGGTATATTTTATACGACCTAGATATATTGCGGTAGTTTGGCATTTAGCTGAACATTCACAAAACTGATACGAAACTCTCATTTTTATGTAAGTCTGTATTATCTGAGCATAATGTACAATTGTTCATATTTGACTTTTTTGTAGGCGCAGATGGAAATTTTTTTAAGTAAAATTCCAGTTCGAATTCAGACTTAAGCTGGGTCATAATTTTGTATTGATTTAAAAATTATGTGTTAGAAACAGAAAAAACAATGATTATGAAAAAAAAATTAAATATAGTTTTTATGGTTTTTAATCTTTTTCAATCGTTATACAAAAAATTTAAGTGTTGGTTAATCTTTTTTAGAATTTTGATTATCATTTTTTATTTTTATGTGTTCTATTTTTGATACAATCTTTTTATGGTATTTTAATCCTTACCCTCTTTTTTTAAAACAATTTTCTTTACCTACCAATTTATATTCGGTCCTTAAATTTAAAATGTCATACAAATGAATATTTTGACTACAGTAAAATTCCTCAAAATGAACATCCCCGTAAGTGAACGCAAATTCTTTGCGACCGACCAAAATGAACCTTTTAACATGGGCCAGAATCCCTCTAATGTGAACATCCTCAAATGTGAACATTCGGTATGTTAACACTAAAAAATGGGAAAAAGTGAACAAAAAAAATGAAAACCAAAATTTATTTACTGTCATTTTCAATAATTTTTTTAATAATATTTAATTTTTTGGCATATTCTAACGCTTGTTCTTTTAAGATTGTACGAGACAATGTAACACCACGACCTCTAGCCGTATTAAAAAAACTTTTGTATTGCTTCATTAAACTTAATATTGGGACTCTTGCGCATGTTGACTTGATTTCTGTTTTCAACATTAATGCCAGATTTATACATTTCAGTAATCTCATTTTTTTGTTTGAGAATTTTATTTACTGCACCAAGCGATAAGTCGAATTCTTTTGCTAAACTACGCTGTGAACTTTTCGTGGATTCGGCTTTTAATAAAAGTTTATACTTATCTTCCAAAGTTAATTTTTGGTATTGAATTGGCTTTGAAGTAGACATTTTTGAAATTTATTTTTGAAATGATTTTTGTTTTATTATTCAATACAATTTTTATTTACATGCATTATCTGTGTGTTTTAATTATTATTATAATTTAAAAATAAACTTTACATTTTTTTGGATGAAAGAAAATCTCGTAAATGTGAACTGTTCACTTTTATGAGATCGTCCTCAAATGTGAACACCCCCGTAAGTGAACAAAATTTGACCGCGACGGCCGGTGTTCACATTTGAGGGATTTTACTGTATTTTTATACATAGGACAATCAATAGTATCTGTACAAATAAAAGGAATTTGATTGTTTTCTTAGTCATTGTTTAATGCGCTTCTTGTTGAATTTTTTGATCTTGATGAAAAGTTACATTTTTCAAGAGCTCTTAAATAACCATTATTTTTGAACTAGCTTTGCATTTAGACACCATTTTTTTTTATTTAATTTTTTGATTTTCTAAAATTCAAATACTATATAAAATATTGTAAGCTAAAAAGTTAAATAATTTCTACTAAACTACGAAATATAAAAATTCTAGTCTACTTTAGTTCAGAAAATACATTTATTTTTTACCTTGTTTAAATAATTAGAAGTCAAAGAGTAAAATTATTTTATTTTACATAAATTTGCCTTTATTTTTAAAAAAAAAGTAAAACTATTCATCTTTAAAAAAATATAAGCATGCTTTTATAGAAACGAACTTGAACATTGATGCTAATTTGAAAAAACCAAATTAGCATTTATTTCAAATTTTTTTTGAAATTCTGAAATTTTTTTTAGGCCTTATAAAACAATATTCTTATAAATAAAGCTTTTAAAAGATGAGAATTGTTTCTTTGCCAGACTTCATTATAAAATGAAAATTATTTAGGTAAAAATATATTTTTAAAATTTTCTCTTTCAAAAATTTTCGTTATCTTATCCTTCAGTTCAATAAATTTCTAACAGCATAATTTTAGCTTTATTAATTACCAACAGATATTTTTAAATAGCCTAAAAATAAGATTATCAAATAGTAATTATTAAATTATGTTTGAGACTTTGTGGAAACTAAATGTATTCTTAAGTCTTTTTAGTGAATCAGAATGAGATTTCGGGAAGTTTAACACTAGAAAGCCCGGCGGATTAATTACAAAAATTTCAAATTGAAATATCAAAAGAAATAGAAAAAATTTATTAAAATAATTTTTAAAAAATTTAAGTATTACAAGTTGATTTTAAGTTTCTTTGAGTAATTTTTAATAACTTTATTCCTTTGAAATTCATGTTTAAGTTAAGAGAGAATGAATAAGAATCAAAAAGATATGTGATGAGGGGAACAAACTTTTGTCAAATTTTTTTCTTTAACCAAAAAAATTTAAAAAAAAAAAATTGACTACAAATTATTTTCGTAGTAAAAATAAATAAATTCGTAGAAAAAAATAAAAACAAAAGCAAAAATCTATTAGTAAAGGTAGCAAAATAAATTTATCAGTAAAAAATAAAATAGTAAATTATTATTTTAAATATTTATTAATAGTAAATATTCACACATTACTTAGAAATGTTGTTTAGTGTTATTTTAGTGTTATTTTTCTCGGAGCTAAATTTGAAGAAGTTGATGGTTGTTCAATAGTTTGAATCTCATTATTAATACTTTCGGCTTGATTTTCATTTGGAAGCCGATCTTGGTTGATTGATTGACCCATTGAAATACGAAATTCGTATTTAAAACTTTGTAGAGCTGGATTAATTGGAGATTAATTCGAAAAAGGTTTTACCAAAGCAGGTCTAGCTTGTTTTCGTCTTGGACATTTGAATTAATAGTTCAATTAAATATAAATAAACATAAATTAAAATCGAATGATAGTTTTTAAAAAAATACATAAAACGATTTTTAAGAATTTTATTTAATCTAAAAATTTTTAGTAACAAATAAAGATTTAATTAATTAAATTAATTCGAAATTCACTTTTAATTGTTAAATAAATAAAATTTTATTTTTTTATAACAATTAATTCAAATGTCAAAAAAAGACAATTATTTTGTCATTATTAGACAAATAAACTACAAAATGAATTCAAAATAAAAGTTTACAAAATTAACATCTATTTTTTATATAAATATATCTAAAATTCTTTCAAATTAATCAAGTAGAAAATGGAAAAGTTCGACGAAATTTTCAAATTAGTAAATGAGCTAAAAACAACTGTTGAGAGCCTAAAAAATCAAATTAATACACAAAATAATCATATTCGTGAGCTCGAGAATCAAGTTGCTGATCAGCAGGTAACAATTAATACACAAAATAATCGTATTCGTGAGCTTGAAAATCAAGTTGCTGATCAGCAGGTAACAATTAATACACAAAATAATCGTATTCGTGAGCTTGAAAATCAAGTTGCTGATCAGCAGGTAACAATTAATACACAAAATAATCATATTCGTGAGCTCGAGAATCAAGTTGCTGATCAGCAGGTAACAATTAATACACAAAATAATCTAATTCATAATTACGAAATTGAATTACAAACATTTGATTTTCAGATATTTTCAACCACAGGTAAAAATATTAAATATGAAAAAAAAAATATTTTTTTGATTTATTTTTTTTATTTTTTGTTTTTTAAGTTTAAATAGCATGTTTTTTTATTAATTTTATTTGTTTAATAAATATTAGTTTAAAAATTAACAAACTTTTTTTAAAAAAAAATATTTTAATTTATTATTATTTTTTTTTAGGATCCAATAGCTTATGAGAACAAAAAATTATTATGTATAAAAGACAATTGTAAAAATGATTAACAATTTATTTTGTAAAATTAGATAAATATAATTATTTAAAGAATTATTTATATTAATTAAATAAATATTTTTTGAATTTAATCAGTATTATAAAATATTTTAATTTTTTATTCAATTTTGATACTTTTTCAGGTTAAGAATAATTACAGAATAATAATTACATGATGTCTCAGTTCACCTGGCAAGTTCATTACCTGCCAATGATCAAAAACACATTGAACAAAGTTTTTTACACTTATCTTTTCTTGTATTTCACTTGAAAATCCGAATGATGCGTTTAACGGCGTACTCTTTTAAGCATATTTCCAAATGAAGCTCACCAGCACCGCATACAGCATGCTCACTCGATTCTTCAAAAACACATTGAACCATTGGGTCGGACTTGGCTAATTGTTTAAGACCTTCAATCAATTTTGGCAAATCGGACAAATTTTATTTTTGGCATCAACCACAACCCTCACAACTGGATTTACACTAAGCTTTATTATTTTTTAATTTTGTTCTTTTCAAAAGTTGTTTTGTACGATTTTTAAGATTTTTCTAATAACATTTTTAAGATGAAATATAGTTTGAAAAAATTTATTTTCAAAAATTTTAATTGATTTAAAAAATATTCAAAATTAACATTTATTCATTTATTTTAAATTTTATTTAATAAAAATTTTATTCAACTTTTTTTTTGACAACCATAAATTTTTTTAATCCATTGTAATTGAATTGTAATTGAACACCTTTACATTATAAAAATAATTTTAATATCAAAAGTTGATTTATTTAGGATTAGAAAAATTATGTATTTCTAATAGAAATTGTTTTATGAAAAAGTAATTTTTAAATAATTTTATAAAATTTAACTTTAAGCATACATCGAATCTCTTTTTATAAAATTTAGCACCTAAATAGTGTTGGAGTTAGTGTACGTTGGTGTAGGAGTTGGTATTGGTGTTCATTGCAAAATTAGGTTCAGGTAGTATAGTTGCTTTGTAAAATGGTACTTAATATTCTATTATAAATTAAATAAAAAAATTTGAAATTAATAAATATATAATCAAATTAATTGATTAAATAGATTGTTACTTGTAGAGCTTTATTTTCAGCTTCTTGTAAAGAAAATCCATTTTTAATAAAGTCACTAATTAAGTGATCATGAAAAATGTTCCAAGTTGACAATTAATACATAACAAAACAAAAAGAAGACGAATCCAACGAATCCTAGTTTTAATATTTATAGCTTCAGTTAGGCAATTATGACACTGCCTTTCTTCATTTATTAAGCCAAGTGTAACTGCAGCATCACGAAAAGTGGCATGTTCTTTCCCATCAATAGTTTTTAAATGTTTAAAAATCGTAGCACCTTATGAAACAATTTATAACTAGTTAGTGACTAAATATTTTCAAATCAAATGTAATATTATTAATGAAGACTCTTAAACAAAATAGTTCAATATTTTTCGGACTTATAGAATGAATTCGAACACAAAGATTATTCACACGTCGTTGCCTTAATACCCATCGATTTATTTTAAAAATGTAATATTGAGGTATTTCTTCATAAAACTATTGGTTTGCATTTTTATCTATTAAATTTAATTTAAACCAAGCTAAGAGCATTGTATCTTTATTCAAGCATTGTCTTAAATGATCGTCTTCTGCATCTTCTGGTATTAATAAATTTTAAAGATTCTCACCATGTATTGCCAATCGTTCAACACTATGACTAAGTTTTTGCAAGTCAAATGAATACTTGATCGGGCGATATTAGTTTATCCCCTTCCTCAAATGATAACATTATAAGAGCATGCGGAAGACCACGCATTTGAAATTCAACCACACTAAAATGTAGATGGTAAAATATGTAAAGATCCAAGACGAACATTTAAACGCTCAGCCTGATTCTCTAAATGATCAATAAGTCCTTGATAACTTTCGATTCTAAATTTTTTGTTGATTTAGTCGATAATAATCAAGCCTTGTTCTTTCAATTCTAGTGTAAGCGTCCACTATATTTTGTTGAAATAGTTTGCCCATATGAAACATGACATTCATTTCCTCGAAACATATAGCGAAAGCAATAAAATTCCTTATAAGAAACATTTCCAATTCTGATACCGCGATTTGCAGATCGTGTATGCCTAATTCCTTCAATGCGATCAAATGCTCCATCAGGAAATAAAAGCGAATAGCATAATGGTTCAGAATTTGGATTTCTATGTGAAATAAATTGCACGCTTTCTGCTTTCGGCTTTACACTTATCTTTTTACTAACAAGTAAAATTAATTTTTTAATATTTCAAATAATTAATTTAAGATTTTAAATAAATAAAGAACCTAATGTTAATTTTTTTTCTTTAAATTAACAACAAATAAATATGAATATGAATATGAAGGAGAGACTACAATCTGATATTAGAATCAGATGAAGAAGAATAACCAATGGGTTATTCGTCTATAGTAGTATCATTAGCCGCCAATTGCTGGGACCTGAATTTGTCAAACTTGTCTTTGAATGCATTTGTTGATTTTGCAGAAACAACAGTGTCCGGTAGCTCGTTCCATAACGAAGCTACTCTGTTCGTGAAGAAGTTTTCTCTAGGTTTTGACAAGCAAAGTTGCTTCCTGAGTCTTGGTTTTTACGTAGATTCATCGATGAGTTATTGATTTTAGGAGTTTGGCTTGAATCTGCGAAGGCATGCAGGTGAACACTGCTCTGTTTACTGACAATTTTGAATAGTTGGATTGCATCACCTCTTTTCCTTCTACTTTCAAGCGTAGGGATACCAATTTTTGCTAATTTTGAGAAATAATTGAGATTTCTGAGACCAGGCACTAGTTTGGTAGCTCTACGTTGGACCCTTTCCAGCCTTTTAATGTCTTTCTTTTGTAAAGGATTCCAGGCTGCTGTACAGTATTCAAGATGTGGTCTTACAAACGCAGTGAAGAGTCTTCTAAAGTTGTCCGTTGTCCAAAATTTAAAGGCATTTTTGAGTTGAGCAAGGAGTCCATTAGCCATCTGGATTGCCTTGTCTATCTGGTCAGTCCATTTAAGCTTATTATTTATCATGATACCTAAATCTCTTTCCACAGACGTCTGTTCTAATACATGACTGTGTGAAGCATCTATTTTCATGGTGAAAGGTATTTGAAGGGTGCCTTTTGATCCAAATCGCATAATTTTACATTTCTTTTGGTTAAACTTCATATGCCAAGTGTCAGCCCAGTTAACTATATTGTCAATATCTTCTTGAGCAAGTTTCAGGTCAAGCGAATTACGTATTGTGGAGATAAGTTTACTGTCGTCAGCAAATAGTTTACATGTATTTCGTACTGATTCAGGCATGTCATTTATGAAAATGATAAATAGCAACGGTCCAAGGACCGATCCTTGAGGCACACCACTAAGGACCTTTAGCCATTTTGAGCTAGATTTACCAACAGTTACTCTTTGCGTTCTATTTGTTAGAAAATCTTTGAGCCAATTAAGAATTTTACCTGAAAAGCCATAGCATTCAAGTTTGGTCAGCAATAAGTCGTGTACCACACTATCGAAAGCCTTGGCAAAGTCAAGGAACACAACTAATGCTTGAAAACCTCGGTTTAGGGCTTCAGTGATCAAGTCTAGACTTTCCAAAAGATTGGTGGTGCATGACTTACCAAAGACAAAGCCATGTTGCTCATTTGTGAGCAGTTTATTTGCTTCCAAGTGAGCCATCATTTCATTGCGGATTAGCTTCTCCATGATTTTGCCTATTATAGAGGTTAGGGAAATAGGACGGTAGTTGCTGGGATCACTTTTCACGCCTTTCTTGAATATTGGCGTCACGTTGGCTTTCTTCCATATGGATGGGACAACACCTTCATCGAAAGATTTAATGAAAAGAAATGACAGGATTGGGCCCAGGGGAACACTGCATTCTTTTAGGACTTTAGGATGAACCAGATCGGATCCGATTGATTTATGAGTATCCAGTTCAGAGAGTAATTTGCCTATTTTGTGACAGCTGATAGAGTGTCTAGGAAGGCAATGCTTGAGTTCCTTCCTTTACCCTTGCAAGTGCCACCGAGGTTCGACCATAAAATGCCCGAAAAATTGAAGTCACCTAGGACAACTAGGCCATTTTGTTTTTTTGTGTCAACTAATTTTTTGGCATGGATAATGGCATTGTTAATGCTAGTGCTAGTGATGTAATCCGCATGTGGAGGGCGATAAACGCAACCAATTAGTAATTTGTAGCTTTTTAAGGTTAGTTGACACCAAACTTGCTCGCTTTCATTGTGATTTAATTTTATTTCAAAAGATGCAATGTCATTTCTGATGTACAGAGCGACACCTCCTCCTCTGGCAATTTCCCTGTTTCTAAGATACTTAGTGTAACCCGGCAAGTCGGTGATGGAGTAACTATTGAACCATGTTTCAGCTTCACCAATTACGTGGGGGAATTTAAGGTTAATAATTAGAGAATTGAAATCAGCCCATTTATTAACAAGTGAGGTGGGATTTAGAAATATGAAACTAAGTTTATCTTGCCATGTGCAGGTATGGTTAGTGTAAGGGGAGGATATTTGAATTAATTTCTGGTTTCGTAGAGTTTGATGTGCAGCAGGTTGTCCGCCCCCAACAGCTGAATGTCTATTTGTTTTTGATTTCAATTTTCCTGAGTTCACCGTTGCGGATTCCCCAGTACCACTTCTTCTCACCATCATCTTGAAATCGATGCCTCCCAGAAACAGAATTTAGGCCATCGTTGCGTTTATTCCGTTCGGAGCGTAATTTACTTTCAATTAGTCGCTCATTTAAAGTCTTGTCTTGATTTATATAAATATTTCTATAATCATCATATTCTTTTAGGACTTTAGCAGCAATAAGCGTCGATTTTTGTGAATCACTATCTGTCATGGGTTAGTGTGTTGTCATCACCTGGTGCTGCTGCCGCGCTGACTTCAGCCGCAGCTTTGTCTAGTCGCCGCTGCTACCTCTCACCACTTCCTGGACAGCCCCTTTGTCCTCCTCGAAACTGCTGAAGTAAACTTTGAAGAACGAGGAGTTCCTCGTGATTGAATGGCCTTGTCTCGAAGCAGTGACCATGCTGCCCTTGACGTCCACGACTGTATACGGCTCCGGATCCCATTCCGGTCTAGACTTGTGAGTGCGCTTGAGCTTGAGCAGCACTCATGCGGGCGCGTGTTCGCTCATTGTACTCGTCCTCCATGCGTCTCCTGGACCGTTCGTGGTTCTCTTTGGCCAATCGATGCCACTCTGCTCTGTCTGGCTCGCCGACTGGTTCAGGCAAAACCGAAGTCCGACTGAAGCCGAACATCAACAGGTTCGGAGAAATTTTGGTGGCTGCATGAGGAGTTTCCGGATACGCCCTCAAGAAATCTCTTAGTGACTGATTCCCGTCGCCTCGGCTCCTCTGATGGTCTTGTCTAGGTTGCGCATGAAACGCTCCACGTCGCCGTTTGCCCTTGGCCAAAGTGGTGTAATCTTGCGATGCTCAAATCCCAGCTCCCGTGCGTACTCGGCAAAGGAATGTGATTGGAATGAAGCGCCGTTGTCCGACTTGTAAATGAGCGGTGTGCCAAAAATGGAAAAGAGCTCGTCCAAAACAGGCTTTACGTGAAACCAGCTCGTTGATGCCACATCGTTGACGAATACTTGCTTCGAGTACTCGCATAGATTCACAAACCTGAATTTACCGTTCGCCAACGGTCCGAAAAAGTCGCCGTTGACACGCTCCCATGGTCCATTTGGGCATGCAGATGCCCTGAGAGGTTCGAAGGTTTGCTTTGTTGCTACGGTCTGACACAGATGACAATGTGCGACCTCCCGGTCGACTCGCTTGTCGATCCCTGGAAACCAGGCTCTCGCCCTAATCAGCGCCTTCGTCTTGACCACTCCTTGATGCCCACGGTGCGCCAACGTCACAATCGCCCCTCTCAGCTTGCTTGGTACGATGACTCGACTCCCTCGTAGCATGACACCATCCTGGGCCTCGCTGATCTCGCCAATGACGTGTTCGAACTCAGCCAGCTCTTTTGGTAGCCGCCCTGTCGGCTGGATGATGAACTTGCGTAAAAGCTGCAGCTGCTCGTCAGCCTCTGTTGCCACGGCCACCTCTTTTTTTGTGATTGCTCTTGGTAGAGCACTGACCACCACCATATTGATAAACTGCTCCAACTCGCTCTCATCCTCGGATGTGTCCCTTGTCGGGGCTGGTCCCACTGGCTGACGAGAAAAGTAATCTGCCACATTGGTCTTCCCTGACTGGTGCTCGATGGTGAAGTCAAACTGTGACAGGCGGAGGCCCCATCGCTCGATGCGTGCAGGTGGTCGCGATGCCGGGTTTCCAAAGATCAGCTGCACTGCCCTGTTGTCGGTGACCAGTATGAACTGCTGCCCAAACAGGTAGATCCAGAAGCGCTCGCAGGCCCAAACTGCCGCTAGTGCCTCCTTCTCGCACTGGCTGTACTTCCGCTCAGTTGCCGACAGCAGCCGTGAGGCACAACAAACCACGCTCCTGTCTTTCTCATCGTTCGTGTTAACTTGTGTGAGCACCTCGCGTCCACCACCAATCTGGTCTGCCAGTTTTTTTTAAAATACGAGAAACATTTATCTGAAATGGAGGCTTTTACTTGCTCGAAGGCTTGCTGCTCTCGCTCGCCCCATCTCCATCCTTCTGCCTTGATTGCAGCCCACAACGGCTCTGCTAGAGTTGCCAAATCCTGGATGAATCGGCCGCTGTACTGCACCATTCCCAGAAAGCTCCTGCACTGGCTCGCGTCTGCCGGCCGCTTCGCGTTCCTCAACGCCTCGACTCGATCCAGAGTTGGTGCTATGCCTTCTTCGGATAGTCGTAGTCCGAAGAACGTGAGCTCCTTCTTGTTCAACTCGCACTTGTCCACATTGAGAGTGACTCCAGCTTGCTCCAATGTCTCCAACACCCGCATGAGGTTCTCGTGATGCTCCTCTTCCGATGCTCCGAACACCAAGATGTCGTCGCTTGATGGCCTTTTTGAGCAACCTGTTGTCGCAAGTAATTCTGATCTTGACCTTCTTCGGCTGCCCCACCCCCGGGTTCTCCTGCTTCTTCTCGACCACCACCAAGTTCGAAATCCATTCAGGCACTTCGTCGTCCTCGCCCAACTTATGCATGACCCCCTCCTTGATCTGACTGTCGATCTCCTCTTCGACAGCATCGCGCCAAGCGAACGCTATAGGCCTCAGTGGTTGCCTTTTTGGTGCCACCGTTGGGTCCACCTCTATGTGAATCCTCCTCCCCTTTATGCAACCCACCTTGCCACTAAACAAATCTGGAAACCGCGATTTGATCGCCTTGATTCGCTCCTCGATTGGCTGACTCAGGTCCGGTCGGACCTTTTCCTCGCTGACCGCGTGCACCTCACGCGCCTCGTCCATGAACTTAATGATGTTCAAATCCACTGCCGTGCGATAGCTCAGCAAACAATCCGCGCCACCTTTGATCACCACAAATCCAGCTGCTATTTCCGCTCGACCACGCCTGACTCGGCAAATAAACTGGCCCAGTATCGGAAAGGGCTCCTCTGCTCGGTATCCATAGAGCCTGCTGTTGCAGCGCTCGAGCTTGGGCTTGTTGTACATCGCCTCGTATGTCCACTGGTCGATGACATTGATCGGCGCTCCTGTGTCAATCAGAAAGCTGTGCCACCCATCTGCACACTCGCTCTCGGTCCATCGTTGTAGCGATTCTGATTTCCAATCGTGCCGACCTCCAAATCGCAACTGGCCTTGTAACTCGTCGTACTCCTGCTTGTTGACCTCATATTTGTCCATATCCATGGTCAGCTGTCTGATCTGGCTCCTGCCTCCACTGCTCCTCGCTCGGAACTGCTGCATGCTTGCTCGTTGCTGACCGCCTCTCACCGCATCCTTGCTTCCACTCGTGCCCATGCATACCTTTGCGAAGTGACCCCTGATGCCGCATTTCCTGCATTCCGTGTTCAACGCGGGACACTCTGACTTCTCCTTGTGGCTTCGCCTGCCACAGTATTCACAGTCCTGTCTCGACGAACCATGACTTGGTGTCGACCAGCTCGGCCTGTTGTTGTTGCTTCTACCCCCACTGCTTATCGGTCTGCTGCTCATTTCCGCCGCGGTTGGCTTGAGCTCCCCGCTGACATTCTCGGCCACTCGCTCGTAGCCGTGCGCCTTCTCCAGCGCTGCCTTCAAATCTCGGTCTCCAGTGCCGCTCCAAACTCGCAGTGCGCCGACATTCGTCGTAGCCTAATGGCGTATTCGTTGACCGACTCGTCCTGGCGCTTCATGGCACGCCGGAACACACACTTCTCGGTGAAGACTGATTTCTTTTCCACGAAGTGCTTCGTCAACTTCTCCTGTGCCTCCTTGAGCGTGTCCGTGTCGTCGGGCTTCCGTAGAGTCTTCCACACCTCGAAAGCCTCCTCTCCGATGAGAAGAGAAATGTTGCCTTGGCCTTTTCCGCGTTGGTCGTCTGCGACAGGTCCGTGGCGGTCCGGTAGATGTCGAAGCGCTCCAGCCAAGTCTCCCATCTTGACCCCAGAGTTGCCGGTTCGCCACCGTATATGAATGAGCCGCACGTGGCTCCACTTCTGTCGTTACTCATGTCTTTCTGCTCGGATTTGAATCTTATTGAAGATGATATTCGGTCCACCGTGGTTTAATCCTCGTCGCCAAGTGTGAAGTCGTTCTCAAGTCCAGTTCGAGAAAAAGCTTTTTTTCTTTTCAAAATCTTTATTTTTTTTCCTTAAGCTAAAAGAATCTTTCTTTTCTCCAGCGTGCTCCCCACTCGCCCAACATGCAAGAATAAATAGTACAAAAATAAAATATATAAATATCATAAGTAACTTAACGCTCACATACATAATAAATAAATAAACCGATAAGTATCTGTGGTGAACACCACACAAAATACTTCGAGGTTTTTCTGATTTACTGAATAAATACGTGTAAGTTTCCGGTGCTCAATTCTTCCTACTCGGCGATTCCATCTACCATTACTTAATGAGTAATGCATAGGTATTTCGGTGTATAAATATTGTCTAGCATTCTCGTCACGGCAGTTTAAATCAAAGAACGTCATCAACATGGTATTGCGTCCAGCTGCTTGCTCAATCTCTGCACCATTTCGCATATAAATAACATGCATCTGAGGATCATGCACTTGGAGCCGCTCAATTGAAAGAGACATTTTGATAAGATCGTACTTGCAAAACCTAATAAATGCTTCAAAAAAGCTAACAAAGCGTCCGTCTGCATAGTGGCGTATCTCATTGTAGTCAACGACTTGTTGCCCATTTCTGTTATGGATAATGATTTTTGGTAAATCATGACCCTTGAAAACAAACATGAACAGGCATTTAACATTGTTTGAGCCAAAGCACCACTCGACATTAAAAAAGCTTCCATATTTCATTAATAGATACGCATTATAAGGCACAACCCTTGCATTTGCTATCAATGTTTTAACCATTTAGTTTAGATGATTGATAGAATGATTAAAATATTATTTAGTTTATGATTATCTATTGAATTATTTAATTAATTAATAATTAATATTTCTTTCTTCTAAAAAAAAATCAATTAAAAATATTTTGTCTTATTTCAGTAAGTATTATTAAAAATATCATCTTAAATTTTTATTAAAAAAATATAAACAAAACATTCATTCTTTTTAATTTAAAGCGATTTTACATTCTTAAAGTGAAACATATATTTCTTTTAATACATAAAAAATATCATTTTTATGTAAATATCTTTAAAAAAATTTTTTAACAATAATTTTTAATTTTTTTCATACAAAAAGCGAAAATATCAAGTAAATGTTGAAAAAAATTTTTTTTAAAGATATACGAGTATTGGTTTAATTCAGAGTGAGCAATTGATCACGATGATGACACAACCAAACTACGTTGGACGAAGATCCAAAGCATTTTAACTTTATTCGTTCTTTGATGAAATCAAGAAACTCTAGATGCCATGTAAAACGCAAAGAAAGCTGAAGAAGAGCAGTGGCGACGCAATACTAGCCAAAAAAATATGGCGGCGCCAAAAAATTAGTTTGCTTGTTTTTTTGAGAGTTTTTTCTTTGTATGAAAGTAATCATCTTTTTAAAATAAAAATAATTCTCTTTCATTTGATCCGAAAAATTAGTTTAATTCAATTCATGTAACTGGTGTTCAATAATAAATGACCGTTTTTGTTTTCTAGAAAAAAAATATGTTCCAGTCAGCCAAAATTGCTGAAAACAATTTTGAAAACAATTCAAAATTCAAAATTTTAAATTTAAAAAATTTCAAGACAAAAGCATATTTTAGTTAATTTAATTTCAAAAATCCAAAGTACTACCACTTAGTCCTATATATTTTTAGAAATCTGATTTATTTAGCTTTTAACTAAGGATCCTTTTAAATATTTAACTTTAAAGTACTTAGGTCAATACATTCTTAAAAATGGATTACCAAATTTTGGTTTATTTAAAGGTCCTTGGTCAAACAAAAAAGGATACCCACAAATTTTATATATACATTTAAAGCTAATTTAGTGATGTATGACTGTGTAAAATTTTATTTAGATCCAATGTTACTATTGAAAGTTATAGCAAAAAGAAGCAAAAAACAGCAATTTTTAAGAATTTTACCAGTGGTCATTTTTTAGCGGTTTTTTAAAGATTTTTTCCGAACGGAACATAATAGAGAAATGATCAATGGCTCATTTTAATCAGCATTATATTTGGCATCAGAATAGGTGTATATCAAAAATTAGTAATATTCAAAACTTCGAGGAAATTTTTAGTCAAAAGTCGGTCAAGGTGATAAGGGCCCGTTTCCGTATAAATAGAGGTGGAAAGCTAATAACAACAATTTCTTTAGCAAGAAAGGTGTTAGTTTATTACCTTAAAATTTCAGCAATTTTGGCTGACTGGAACATATTTTTTTTCTAGAAGACAAAAACGGTCATTTATTATTGAACAACCGTTATTATGATCCAAAAAAATCACATGTATTTATGATCACTTGCTTTGAATTAATACAAACTCTGTTGAAATCGTTTTATTTTAATTTAGTGAAAAAATGCTTAAGAATTTTCTTATAAAAGTCTAATAACCCACCTAATCATACAATTAACTCAATTAAAAAATTAATTGAACAAAATCAAAATTCAAATCAACAAAAACCTTTAATCGACTTTCCAATTGATAAAGACAACCGCCGTTTTTTACCTTTATGGTACAAAAACTTTACATGGCTGGATTATGATGTAACAAAAGACAAGGCTTTTTGTATTTCATGTAGATTATATCCTACATCAAAGACAAATAAAGCATTTACAGTCAATGGGTTTGCAAAATAGAAAAACGCTGTTTCTAATTTTTTTAACTCATCAAAAATCAACCGAACACATCACTTCTATTGATAGATGGCATAATAAAAAATCGAATAAACAAAAAAATAGATTTAGTGAACATACACTTTTCAAAAAATATTCAAGAAAACAGAGAAAATTAAAAAAAAATAATCGAAATCATCAAGTTATTGGCTAAGCAGGGTCTGGCTTTCCGAGTCCATGATGAGTCAGAGGGGTCAAATAACATTGGTAATGTTAAAGAATTAGTTAAGTGGTATTCGAGTAAAGACAATTCTTTAAATGACTTTATAAATGGTTAAAAAAACTAACTACTGTTCAAAAAACATTCAAATCTGCTTTTTAATATATTATCGTGTCAAGTATTAAAGAGTTTAGTAAATCTAATGAATGAAAATGTATTTTATTCTCTAAAAGTAGATAAAACGACTGTTATAACTAAAATAGAGCAAATATCTATGTGAATAAGATTTGTTGACTCAGATTTAGAAATTCACGAAAAATTTGTCAGTTTTCATGAAGCACCAAAAACAGACGGAGAATCTATCGTCAACTTAGTAAACAAGCCATAAACGAATTGGGCTTACCGTTAAGTAACATAGTTGGTCAGTGCTATGATGGCTGTTCAAATATGTCTGGAACTTACAAGGGACTGGCTTCTACATTAAAAAATGTCAACAAAAAAGCACTTTATGTCAATTGATATGCACATAAGTTAAATTTGGCTATTAAAGATACTTGTTCACGTATTACAAAAGTTCGAAACTGCATTGGTACAGTAAACTCGATTTGTAATTTAGTTGAAGGCTCTGCAAAACGTCATCATATTTTCAAAGAATTACAAAATGAAAAAGGTGAAAGTAATTTGACAATTAAAAAACTATCTGATACTCGTTGGTCATCGAGAGACAAAGCATTTAAATCAATAAGAGATAATTTACCAATAATATTTGAAACTTTAAAAGTATTTTTTTGTTATACGTTGAGATTTAAAGTTTAAAGTTTAAAAATTAAGGAGATAGATGAAAATGATCGTAATCAAACCGGTTGCACGGCTTATTCACTTCTAAAATCAATAAGAACATTTGATTTTTACTTTTACATTATCACATTAAGTGAATTGTTAGATTGTATAAAAGTTCTTTCTGTTTATTTACAAAAACTGAATTTAGATTTAAAAAAAGCTAGACAAATGTGCAAAACAGTGATTGAGAATATTGAAAATTCAAAAAACAGAAGTAATTTGGTCGCAAGCTTTACTTCTGAAAAACTTGATATTGGAGAACCTGTGCTTCATCGCAAACGTCAACCGAATGCACATTTAATGACGGAAAAGAACATGTGTATCATTTAAATTTGACTGATAATTTTTGTAACTGTAAGTTTAGATTGAAATAAAAAATATGTGGTCATTTTGTAGCACTAGAATCATTATTAAATGCACGTGAATTTGTAAATAAGCCAAAATAAGGAGGTCAAAAAAAGTCTACTAAATCATTAGAAAAATATTAGTTAATTATTAATTTTTGACTTATATTATTAAATTTAATTAAATAGAATAAAACATTTTTTTTTAAAGTTTATTACTAATTTTTTGTATTTGAAAATTAAAATAAATCGTCTCTTTTATTTAAAAATAATTCTTTTATTTATCTGCTAAAATTAAACAGGACTAAATTGAAAAGTGATTTTTTTAGAAAACCAGTATGTTTTTAAGAATTTTGTATGATTTTCAGCAAATGTTTGTTTTGATAAAAACTACGTATCGTGAAAAGAAAAAAATATGGCCTGAGATTCCAAATGATCATAATCATTGTATTAAAAAACAGTTTTTGGTATTCCATTATTTCTAATGCCTTGAATCATTGATGCATGATTTCCTGAATCACTTAGTATGTGACATTTTGGAAGCATTCTTGACAATGTATACAATGTTGTATCATTGGCCACATTAGCACGATGTAAAAAAAAGTGCTGATTCTTCTTAATGCAATTTGGCTAGTTCTTCTTCAAATTTATAATGCAACGGAGTTGATGCACTAATATTTCTTGTTCCACTTGATCCTGCACCATATTTCATCACTGCTTCAGTTACTTTTAATTGCACATAACCAAATAATCATTGCTACATCAAATAGTGATATTTTAAACTTTGTTTTCTAATTACTCTTGAACATTTGGAAAAGAGTCAACATGACGTATTACTTTTTTAAAATAACGATAAGAGCCATCTTTTTTTTTCCTTCTATTAAAATAACTTTCATAATCAAATAAAATATTATTTTTAAACTATTTAAACTGAATGAATTTACTTTTTTTTGAGTGAGGATTAAAATACCATAAAAAGGATTAAAAAACATAAATAATCTGAACGACACATAAACTTATATTTATTTATCAAAAAAGATTACAACCACATAAAATGATTCTAATAAGCTAGACAAATGTGCAAAACAGTGATTGAGAATATTGAAAATTCAAAAAACAGTGAGTTTTCTGAAGTAATTTGGTCGCAAGCTTTACTTCTGAAAAATTTGATATTGGAGAACCTGTGCTTCATCGCAAGCGTCAACCAAACAAGTATAAAAAAATTGAAAAATATTAAAATTAATCATTTCTTACAAGGCGATACGTCGAATTTTTAAAAGATATTAAAAACTACCCAGACATTAAAACTCAATTTAAAGCTACATTTTTTTAATTAATTGATGACTTTGTTCACGAACTTAGCGAACGTTTTTCAGATGATTTAAAGCCACTATTTTTATATTTACGAATTACTTTTTGACGATGTGTGTCGTTTTGATTATGAAAAAATTAAAAATAATTTAATGATCTATAGAGAAATAGTTGACTTTGAATATTTAGTAAGTGAGGTTAAGGTTTTGCAAAGTTTTAAAAATTCGAATGATCTAAATTCTAAGTTAAAATCTAATAGTGTCGCAAATTTAAAAGAAATATGGTTGCGCAAAAACTTGAGATCATTATTGCCAAATCTTACAGAATTAATTCAAATATATCTCACAGTTCCTATATCGTCTGCTTCTTCAGAGAGGTCGTTTTCGTGCTTAAAGCGTATTAAGACATGGCTAAGAAATTCTATGAGTCAAGAGAGACTAAATAGCCTTGCTATTTTAAGTATAGAAAAAGAGGAATTAGATAAACTCAACTTGGATAAAATCATATATATTTTTTGTGTAGCTAAAGATCGTAGAATATCATTCAATTAACAATATTACAATTCTTATATTACAATTTTCCAGTTTTTTGTTTAATTTTATAAATAAAAATAGTTTATCTTAATGTGTTTTTCTATATATATTACTTATACCGTAAACCTTCGCACACAATTGCGCAATTATAGTACATCGTGGCCACATAGTTACATGTAATTATAACTGAGAGAAGGGTGTTTTTTTACCTCATATAATTACATGTAATTATATCTAAAATTTAAAAAAAATTTCATTGAATTTTATCGAATACATGTATAAAAAGATTTATATTTTCAAATTCTAAAATAAATAACCAATTTTTTAATAATATTTTTGTCTAAATGTTATAATGGTTCGTTCTCCAAATCAAGAAACTCCTATATTGAAAAAAAGAAAATCTTTTCCTCTTAAGTTTAAGCAAAAAGCATTAATAGAGCTTGAAAAAAATAAGAATAATGTCCAAAATACAGCAGAACGTTTAGGAATTAGTAGACAATGTCTCATGAATTGGAGAAATCAAAAGGTTAAAATTATAACTAGAGGTGGTCAGAGTCAACGTGGAACTAGAGGTGGGCGCAGGGGAAGACCTCGTGGAAGTTGATATTTTGTTTATTAATTTATTATAATAATTCTTCACTTAAAATTTGTATTTCTTAGTATCAATTTCATTAAAAACAATTTAGTTATTAATTTCGTATTATATTTGAAATAATTTATCTACATTTAAAAAAAAATCGGATTATTTTTATATATTTTAGTTAAAATTTACTTTAAAATACAAATTTTAAATATATTTTTTAGTATAGTTGCGCAATTATAGTACATCCTGGCCACAAAGTTACATGTAATTATATTAGTGTAAATAAACACCCTTTTCTCAGTTATAATTACATGCAATACTATCCGAAAACCTACTATAATTACATGTAATTGTGTGCGAAGGTTTACGGTAATAGGCATTTTTATAAAAATTTGATAAATAAATCGTTAAAATAAAAATATCGGGGAATCAAAACAGGTTTGCCCCCACCATTTGCTGGATTGGACCCATATTTCGCCATACCAGTCAAGAAATCCTGGATCAGCCACTGTTTTAAAATCTTTTAGAAACTAAATAAATTATTTAAAATTTAAAAAAAAATATTTTTTAGTAAAGATAATCATGTTTGACTCAATTCAAATAAAAAAAAATTTAATCATTAGTTTTTAAATTAAGTAGTTAATTTGTTTCTACCTTAACTTTCAACAAAAATGAGACATTATCTTACAAAATTAGACTTGATTTTGCTTTTAGATTTGTTAATAACTCTAAAATAAATCATATATTAATAATGAGCACATAAATCAATCAAATAAAGTTAAAAAAAAAGAATATCAGCCTATTTTTGTTTGATTTGAAAATAAATAAATCTTTAAAAACTGCAAGATTAACAGTTTAATTTTTATTTTAAAATGAAAAATAATCAAATATTTAGCCTAATCTCTTAATTAAAGTTTAACAATTTAAAATAAAAATTTTTCATTTAATTACCAAATATAAACCAAAAATTATAAATATTAGCAAATTTTAATTTTATTTCTTATAATAAAAATTTCTCAAGACTAAATCAAATACCATATGTGTGATTCGAGACCATTTTATTTTTTAAATGAAAAAAAAAATCAAATAAATTCCAAAATAAAAAATTTAATTATATTAAAAAAATAAATCAACTTTTAAAAAAATTATTCCATATTTAAATCCACTTCCTCAATTTTTTTGATTATCCTAGCTGGATTGCCGACGGCCACACTGAACGACTCAATATCCTTTGTAACTACACTTCCAGCACCAATGGTAACTCCATCACCTATTGTAATCCCTGGCAAAATAACCACATTTCCGCCAATCCAGCAATCTCGACCAATTGTTATTGGCTTACCAAATTCTTGGGATCTTCGTTTGATCGGATCTACTGGATGACCGGCTGTATACAAGTTTACATTTGGTGCCAAAAAAGTATTCTTACCAATTCGTATCTCATTGATATCCAAGAGCACACACCCATGGTTCATGTAAACATAATCCTCTAGATGAATATTTGAGCCGTAGTCGCAGTAAAAAGGCGGTTCTATGTAACAGCCAGGTGCAAACTTGCCAAGCAGTTCTCTAAGTATATCATGTCTTGACCTTATTCTTAAAGGACATGCTTCGTTAAATTTTTTACACATTATCTTGGCAAAAGCTCTACCACTAACAAGTGCTTCATCCATTGCGTTATAAAGCATAGATGCTTGCATTTTTTCAATCTCATCATACTCAGAGGGATCTTTGTTTTGTAAGGATTCTTTACTAGGGACCTGTAATCTTTTCGGCTCAATTATTTCTAATTCCATTTTGGAAGTTTCAGAATGTCCTCGAAATTCGTATAAATAGTGACATTAATTTATGCTTTGTTTGGAAAAATTAGATTTTTTTAACAAAAAAATTCAGTATAAAACATTCACTAGTGAGAAGAGATTACGCGACTGCATGCTAGTGGTTGAAATTTTGAAAAGTTTTATTATTATTTATTTAGATCAAACTAAAACTTTGAAATTGAACTTTTTTTCATATTTAGATTATTTAGATGAAAATTTTTCTTTCAACATGATCTTTATAATTTATTTTCTTTAAAAATTAAAAACAATAATTTTAAAAAAATCTCTATTTAAAAATGAAAATAAAAAATGTCATATAAACCAAAAAGGGCTGGTCGAGCGTGGCATTAGCAAAAGCCAATTATTCCACACTAGGTCGTTGTTGCCTAAAAAAGTCCTAGAGCGTCTGCTAATGATTTATTGGTCTCAGAACACAAATCTTTTATTAAATGAAAAAAAGATATCTAAAAATTTTTTAATAAAAATCTTGAAATTTTGTTTCTAATTCAAAATACAATGCTGGAGCAGCTAAAACTTTTACTTTGGAAAAACTACACATTGAGGCGCAGGCGTAAACTGCGTCTTTTTGTTGAAATTTTCTGGCCTTTGTTCATCTTTATAATTACAGCTTGGGTGAGGACCCGAGTTCCACGGTCCCATCAAAATCAATGTGATTATTAAACAACAGACTTGAGAATATTTTTAAGCTTTTATTTTAGGTCATTATTATGAAAGGACATTGCCGTCTGGAGGTACATTTTCATTTTTATCTGACTTTATTTGCGAAACAAACAACACCTGTTATGATTCTCCCAAAGAAAAGCCCAAGACCTATCAAATTAGAAAATTTACCCAAGAAACTATTGATTTTTTGAATAGGAAAAAAATTTTAGAATCAATTAGTGAATTCTTTGAATATATCCCTCTCGTAAGTAAACAGAGACAAGATGCTGAAAATTTGTCAAAAAAATTACCACTTTCTGACATTTTATCTGTTCCAAATTCCAAATTTAAAAGTAAATTGAGCAACATATCCGAAATTTTCAATTCAACCATTTTTAACATGCTACTCGATTCTACGCCAAACTTTAATATGTTGTTTAGTGTTTATTCAAGTGATTATTTGGAGCCCATTATTCCAAATGGTGGCTATGAGCATTTTAAAAGTGCCCAAAATCTACTTAATCTTCTTTATGGATCCAATGTTGAGGTAATTCTAAAATTTTCAAAGTATTTAACTCTTGAGTAATGTATTTGAAGAGAATGAATATAAATCGGGCTGAGAATAAAGTTGGGTTTTCAGTTTGGATAAGAAATAAGATGTGCCAAGATGACCAATATTTTTTTCTGAATGCCAATCCTCAATTGATCAAAATAATATGCGTTTTAGAAAATACTAAGCTAGAAGAGTTTTCTATTTCACTGAGTACTAATATAAACTTTACCAGAGTTAAAGAAAAGGTATACTTTTTTATTAAAATTAAAACATAATTTAAATTTTTTTTAAGATTTATTCATCAACAAGTTTAGATAATAGCATATTTTATTTGAAGACTTTGAGAATATTGAGTATCCTGACCAATATTCAAAATGTAAGTAAAATTTTTTAATCAAGTAAAAATAATTTTCAAAAAAATAGGAAAAAATAAATTAACATTTGATTTAATTAGTTTTTTTAAAGTATAAAAAAAATTTTTAAAGCAAGTTAATAATTTGAAATTTGGTATGATAAAATTCTAGTTTGATATCATGGTTTAATTGATAGTTGATCAAATATTAGCTTTAAAAATTTTATCATATTCTTCTTAATACAAGATACTTATTTGAAATTGGATTTAACAAAAGATAACTAAATTATTTTGCATATCTTTAATTATGTAACGCTTCAATTTTGTTTTCAATATCATGTCCATCTTGCTTTAGGGTTTTACGTTTGTCTATTTTAGAATATACAAGATAGTCTAATCTATCGATCTTTGCTTTTAATCAAAATTAAAACAGGATAAGATAAGTAAGTGTAATTAAAAGGTTTATTTTCTTAGTGTTATTATAAAGTATTTCAAATTTGTAAAAACTATCTATTAATAAAACAAATTAAATTTTTTTATATTTTGTGTAATGGTTTTCAACCGCTGTACAGCATCAAAACAAGCATATTCGAATCTTTTTTTAAGAAGAAAATCACCGACACTTACCGTCGAATTATATCACTATTTTCAAGGAGATAAAAAATTCAGAGTAATTATCCTAGGTTCAAAAAGGAGCATATTATGAAAAAATTTAATTTTTAATCATGTTTTACATAATTAAAAATTAAATATTTCTGAAATAAATTTTATATTAGAAAAATATTAAAACCTTTTTAAAACTTTTTGATAATGATAATTAAAATTGAATATAAATTTAAATAGGACTACAAAATTTAAAAAGCTTAATTAAACTAATTAAATTTAAAACAAAATTTTAAACTCTTATAAAAATTTTTTTTTTCATAATTTTGTTCTACTTAAGGATTTAATGTCGGACATAAAGCCTAATAATAGCCAAATAAATTCGATAAATGATATATTTGAAAATTTAAAAAATTCAAATTTTACAAAATTTGTTTGTGGCGACTCAAGGTCAAGCATTTTCAATAGAATAAAGTACCATCTAGAAAAAACAGAACTAATTAATAAATCTACTAGATTAGAGGACATATTAGAATACCTGGATTTGGATAATCTATTCAAAATAAACAATAATTTCTATTCGGAAATGTCCTTTAGAGATTTGAGACTTTTACTCGAACAAGTGAACGACTTGAATCGCCAAAAGTCGGACTGCTTTTTTATCAAAAAAAAATATCTAAATCAGCTAAACGAGTACGAAAAATCCAGCACTTGTTTTTGCAAGACAATTTTCAAGACAATAAAAGTCCTACCTGAGGATATACAAGTTTTATTTAAACAAATAAAGCCTATGCTTTTTGGAAAAATACTCTATGCACCAAACAATAGTCTACACACAAATGAGATAATAAAAAAAGCCAATTTAACTTTTCAAAATATAGACAACTTTTCCCAAATGGTATATTCAATTGTAAATTTAACAGATTCCATATTGGTCAAATTAAATCTAACCAGTGACAAAAATACTGAAATATTTAGCTGGAAAGCTAAAAAATTTCTAAAAGAGTTTTTGAATGTTGATTTATCTCATAAATATTTAATAAATTTGAGTGAAAATTTAAAATTTTTAAAAGAAATTTTAAATTTAGTTAAGAATTTAATCGATTGCTTTGAGCAAAATCGTTTTGTGGGCTTTAAAAGCGAGCAAGATGCAGTTAGAGTTGGAGAAGAGCTAATGGAAGAAGATCTATTCTGGGCAATGGTGATTTTCAATGAAACCAATTCAAAAATAATTGACTACAAGATTCGCATGAACGCTTCCAAAACTCACGATACTGCCGAAGCCAAAGACAAAAATTACAACTTTGCTCCTAAAGACTGTCCCACATGCAATCCGTACATTCTATTTGGCTTCATTTATGTCCAAGACTTAATTGAAAAAGCGATTGTTGAATTCAAAACAAACAAAACCCAGACATTTGGCATAGTTACACAAATGACGCCATATCCATGCTATATAGCTGACAAATTTTTGATCGACATTTCAAAAAGCTTACCATTGTTCATGGTTATTTCATGGGTGTATACTGTTTCCACTTTGGTAAAAGACATTGTGTATGAAAAAGAAAAAAAACTCAAAGAATTTATGCAAATAATGGGCCTGTCCAATTGGGCCTATTGGCTTTCATGGTTTATTTCCTATTTCACTGTAATGTTTTTTGTATCAGTAATTATCTGTTGGGTTATGAAACTTGGCAATATTACCATATATAGCGACGTTAGCGTTTTGATTTCATTTTTTACTTGTTTTAACCTAGCCACTATTTCTCAGTGTGTGTTGATAAGCAAATTTTTCAACAAAGCTAGTCTAGCTTCGGTAGTAGCTGGCATAGCCTATTTTGTTCTTTTCTTACCTTACGCTCTACTGCTGAACCATTCTGAGTCCATTCTTCCGTGGCAACAATTTTTGGCTTCGCTGTCCTCGACTGTGGCGTTCAGCTATTGTGCTGAAATAATGGCTACTTTTGAGCTGCAAGCTAAGGGCATAAAATGGGAGAATATTAACAGCACACCATTTGCTGCATCACAGTTCACAATGAGCACCATGTGCATTATACTTTTGTTTGATTCTGTGCTTTATCTAATTCTTGCTTGGTACATTGAAGCTTTATTCCCCGGTGAGTACGGAGTACCAAAAAAATGGTATTTTCCGCTTCAAAAGTCATATTGGTCGGGCGAAACTACAATCGCTCACAATGATGATAATAAAAAAACTCAATCAAAGCATAAAAAATGTCTGACAGAAAAATTCATTGATTTTATATCTAAAAAGAAAGTTATTGATCAGGAGGATTTAAAATTTAAGAATTTTTCAAGCCCTATTTCAATCGATGCCATCGACCCAAGTCCTGTTGATGAGGCAATTGGCATTGAAATTAAAAATCTGCATAAAATTTATTCAAGGGGAAAAAATCATGCACTCAAGGGTCTGACTGTAAATTTTTATGAAAATGAATTGACTGCTTTATTGGGTCACAACGGTGCCGGCAAAAGCACCACTATGCATTTACTAACTGGACTTTATAAACCAACTTATGGACAAGCTAAAATATATGGTCTGGATATTTCCCAATCCATGGAACAAATACGCAAATCGCTAGGCTTTGTTCCACAGCATAATATTCTTTTCTCAAAGCTGACTGTTTATGAACATCTAATTTTCTATGCTTGTCTTAAGGGTTTAAGTATGCGCACTGCCATCAGTGAAGCCGAGCACATACTCGAAGAGACTGGCTTGATTATTTACCGAGATCAGTATGCCAAGAAGCTATCTGGTGGCATGCAAAGAATGCTTTCAATCGGCATTGCATTTATAGGAGGTTCTAAAACTGTAATTTTGGATGAACCAACTGCCGGAGTGGATCTAGGTGGTAGACGCAGTGTCTGGGACTTGTTGCTTAAATACAAGCGAGGTCGAACTCTCATCATTACTACACATCACTTAGATGAAGCAGAAATTTTAAGTGATCGTGTGGTTATTGTTGCCAATGGTGAGCTTGTTTCATATGGAACACTTGATTTCTTGAAAAAAAAATTCTCCAATGGTTACTACTTGACTTTGGCCAAAAAGAGCGTGGCACGAAGTGAGATGGATCCAGATAGTCGATCTCAAGAGACACTTAGTTTAGATTTTAAAAGAGATAGAATCAATATTCAAAATTTAGATGAAATACAAGAGACTAATGTGGATGGCACTGCCATGGGATCTATGCTTGACATGCAGGATGAACTTATCTATAATTTTGTGACAAGTCGAATTGAAAAAGCCATCCTGGTAGATAACAATTGTTCAGAAATTACTTTTTCAATACCTTATACTTGTGAAACAAATGGAACCTACAAGGAAATATTCAATCAAATTGAGGAAAATATGACTCAATTGGGTATCCAAAACATTGGTCTTTCTGACACTAGTTTGGAAGAAATATTCATCAAATTGGTAAAAATGACATCGGCTAACAATCAGTCTATTTCCGATTCAAAAAATTTAACTAATGAGCAAATTGTTAAGTTTTCCCAATTAAATAATTATAGGCTAGAGTCTAAAGTTTGTTTATTTTTTCAACAAATGTTTGCTCTTATCACAAAGCGTTTTCATCGAACCAGAAGAAATGTTAAAGGTTTTGTAGCCGAGACTGTGTTGCCTATTGTTTTTGTATGTCTTGCTTTGTTTGTGGCCAATTTTGCACCATTGATAAAAGATAAACCATCACTGGAGCTTCATCCATGGTGGTTTGAAGGAGAAAATACCATGTTTATAAGCCGGAACTCTTCAACTCTTGCTGAACCATTTTATACAGACTTAAATCAGACAAATATTACCTTAAGTCCATTCAATCCTAGATCAAGCTCAGCGCAAATAAACAAAATATGGAAAACATATTTACAAAGTCCTGGGCCTGGAAGTCGATGTGTTAAGGATCACACTATTAAGGTAAACCATTCGAGCAAAGAATTGTCCAAACTTAAAACAGAAACTTTGCTAAAATGCCAAAATTATGATTTTGAGATAATTTTACCGCAAATTGAGCACAAAAAGTCGGTTCTCACCGAATTGGTTAAGTCCAATTTCAGTCGAACCAAAGTATCTAAAAATTGTGAATGTAAATCAGGCTTTCCAGAATGCGCCCTGAGTTCTGGCGGTGATGTAAACCTAAGAGCTTATTACAAATTAAAAACTGGTGACATTTTATACGACCTGACTGGGCGGAATGTCACCGATTGGTTAATCAAGACCGAGTTTTCCAACACTTTTTTTGAAAAAAGATACGGTGGTATTGAGTTTATTGAACTTGATTCAAAATCAAAAATTTTTTTATCTCAATGGAAGAAATTTAGCAAAAATTTTTTAAAACTTTTTATTTCAGCTCAAAATTTAACAAGAAAAAATTCAAAAAATTTTGATCACTACATTACCAAACAGACACCAATGGCATCAAAATACATAAAAATCTGGTACAATACAAAAGGTTATCATGCCAATGTGGCGTATTTGAACTTGGTAAATAATGCATTGTTACGTAGCGAGTTAACAGACAAAACAAATGCAGACGAGTATGCCATAATTGCCCACAACCATCCCATGAAATTTTCTAAGCATCAATTTTTAGTTCAGCTTGATAAAAGAGTCCTGATTGATTTATTTGTGGCCATATTCATAATATTTGCTTTGTCGTTCATACCAGCCAGTTTTTTGGTCTTTTTGGTAGAAGAGCGCGAAAATAATTCCAAACAGCTTCAGTTTGTTTCCGGTATACAGCCATATGTATACTGGATATCAAATTTATTCTGGGATTTTTTCAACTACATTCTTCCAGCTTGTATATGCCTCATTATATTCCTTATTTTTGACACCAAGACATTCACTAGTAAAGAAAACTTTCCATGTTTGGTCATGGTGATTTTTCTGTATGGCTGGGCTTGCATACCATTGATGTATCCCATTAACTTTTTATTCAAATTAGCTGGTTCATCATTTGTAATTAGTAGTTCATTGAACATTTTCATAGGTGTCAGTACTACAACTACAACTACGGTATTGAACAGTTTGAGCAAAGAAACACCTGAATTAGCCCCCATTAACCAAGTGCTCAAGATCATTTTTACCATTTTCTTTCCCCATTACTGTCTCGGTGAAGGCATGCTTGAAATGTCCCGTTTGCACAACATGGCCGAAGTTAAACGAAACTTTGGATACAGAGGTGAATATTCACCATTTGATTTTGACAAAATAGGTCGAAACTTGTGCGCCATGTTCATTCAAGGCATTTGCTATTTCACATTAATAATTCTAATTGAGTACAATTTTTTTGTTAAATACAAGCCAGACATGGACGCTTCAAAGTATTGTGTTGATGATGAAAAACTTGAGGATGGTGATGTTTTGGAGGAAAAAAACCGAGTCTTGGAAAAAGACAGCCAGATTGAATGTGTTAAATTGATTAATTTATGCAAAGAGTACAAAAATTTTATGAAAAGTAAAGAAAATATTGCAGTAAAAGGACTTTGTTTGGGAATTAAAGAAGGTGAGTGCTTTGGTTTGCTTGGAATTAATGGAGCTGGAAAAAGTACCACATTTAAAATAATAACCGGTGAAATTTTGCCAAGTGCTGGAGATGTGGTCATAAGCGGCAATAGTATTTTAGCTCAGAGGCAAAAAGCACTTGACAACATTGGTTATTGTCCACAAAAAAATGCCATTTTTCCACTTTTGACTGCGAAAGAACACTTGAAATTTTATGCCAGAATTAGAGGCATTCCTGAAGAATATATTAATGATATTTGCATGGTAACCCTTGAGCGATTCGGTTTGAACATTTTTTCGAATCGGATCGCCCATGACTATTCTGGAGGCAATAAAAGAAAGCTATCTACAGCAATTGCTATTTTAGGAAATCCGAAGGTTATTTGTTTAGATGAGCCCACGTCTGGCATGGATGCCCAAGTCAGACGAGTTTTGTGGAAAGATATTTTAAGTTTGATAAAAGAAAAGAGAGTTGTTATTTTAACTTCACATAGCATGACCGAATGTGAGTCTTTGTGCACTCGACTGGCTATTATGGTAAATGGACGGTTCAGGTGCCTCGGAAGTCCACAACATTTGAAGTCAAAATATGGCAACGGATACCGAATAGTGTTGAAGATTCAAAATTCAGATAAAAATGAGTCCATTCTAGATTTAATAAGAGAAAATTTCACTAGTCCAAATATTAAAGATATTCACAGAGACTCAATAGAGTTTAATTTACCTTTTGAAAGCAACAAATTATCTCACATATTTGGTGTATTAGAAGAGAATAAGAATAATTTTCAAATTCAAGACTATTCTATTTCTCAGAGTTCGTTGGATCAAATTTTTGTCAATTTTTCCGAAACTAATTCCAAAATTAAAATTTGATTTGAAAATAATTTGACTATTTTAATTTTAATTTTTTCTATAAATTTGATTAATAATCAATAAAATTGGTTTTTAAAATACTAAATAATTATTGATAATTAAATTTAGATAATATGTATTTTTTGATCAATAAAAATTCCTTGATTTGGCATCAATTAAGTCACCCATTGATTATCTGTATTTAATTATTATTTCAGTTAAATCAATTCTGATATGCGACCTTTAGGATTTTGTTTGATCACACATCACTTTTATAGAAGAGTATTTATATATTTTTGATATAAAATTATGTAAAGTAAAACAATGAAATAGATTTATTTTTCTATAAAATCTAAAGAAATCAAATTAATATTATTAAATATTGAATGCCATTTTTAATTGATTACACTGAATTTAATTGTGATCTACAATTGTATACTGCCGCTATTCAATGGACTAGCAATATAAAAACTGACTATATTATCAAAATTTCTTCCTCTAATGGTCGTATTTTTTATAGTCATCAAGATCTCAATCTAAAGCTGACAAAAGAAACAGTTGACGACTTTATTTTAACAAAACAAAATCTTGGCGTACATAATGACTACTCTCAATTTTGCCAGATCAACGAGACCATTCTATGTTCCGATGATTGGAAACAAAGCAAATGCAATTGTAGAGAATTTGCTAAACACTGCATCTGCATTCATGTTCTTGGCCTTGCATACCGTTACAAGCTTTGCATTATCCCAGAAGAAGCTAAAACAATTTCAATCGGTCAAAAACGCAAAAGAGACAGACAAAAAAAACAAAAGGCAGCTTTGTTTTTCCAAAATGATTGTGATTTGAGAAGTTCAGAAAATGAATCCAATCCCGAGCAAGCAGTAGTCGAACAAGAGCCTCCTAGCGATTCAAACATTGAGAAAGAATATGTTACTGAAGCTACAGTACAAGCTACAGTCGAAGCTACAGTGGATTTACCAAGAAAACGAGGAAGACCAAAGAAATCAACAACTCAGGAAAAAATACAAAATAAATTAATCGTTTATATTTTTTTTATATTTTGTCATTTAAATAAATATTTTCGTCACTAAAATTTGTTTTTTTTGTCTACAAATAAGGTTTTATTTTGTCAGTGAAAAATTATAAAAAAGTCATCTCAATATATAAATTTGTCAGTCGTTTAGTTTTTTTGTCAGAATAATTAGTTTTATATAGTCAGCTAAAACAAATTAAATTAGTCACCACTTTTAGTTATTTTTGTCATCTTAAAAAAATTTAATTTGTCACCCCGAAAAAAAATAAGCCATTTTTTAGAAATCAAATCCTCAAATATACCCCCTTCTATTAGAATCATAACTCTTTTCTATATTCATGTGAAAAAAATTCTATTCATTCTAGCAAATACTTATTTTGTATTCATATAGAGTAAATTGAGGAAGATTTGATTGTTACTCGGAATGCTGATGCATCTTGGTCGTATTGAGATTAGTCAACTCAATTGAATCTGAACCAATTATCAGTGACAGTGAGAGGTTGAGATTGTAGGCTTGATGACGTTCAACATACATCTCTAATAGATCTTTATCTTGATAAAAAATTATCAAATTTTTACGAATGTGAAATAAATTATTTATCCGTATCCATTCCGAAGCACATTTGTGTTTATATATTTGATAGTTTTTTCTGATTTTGAACTTAAATTGATTTTTTTGGATAAGTTTTTCACTGAATATTAATAAATATAATATAAAGATTAAACTTAAAAAAATAATTGTGAAAAAAATTTTTTTCATTCTAGCAAATACTTATTTTGTATTCATATAGAGTAAATTGAGGAAGATTTGATTGTTCATTTCTAAAAATATTTATAAAAATTTAATTTATTTTATCAAACAAGTCAAATGACTCTTTTATAAGATTCGCTCTTTAATTAAATATTAAGATAAAAAACTTTTAGAAAAATTATTTAAACTTCCAATTTAAGAAAAATATTAATCACAAAGTAAAAGAATAACGATATTTTTGGTCAAAAACACTGACATACTTTAATAAAGTTTTAGAACGAATATAAATTTTTTAAAATTTTTAACTCTTTTATTTTTGAAAATAAATGCATAATCATCATAAGTATGATTGATATATTTATTTTTTAAAGGTAACTCTAAATATTTAAAATATTAAAGAATAAATATTAACTGTTATTTCAAATCAATTTCATAATTAATTTTTCATTTGCTTGATAAATGAAGCTTTTAAACAACTTTTTTTAAGAGAATAAATTTAAAAATTCCAAATTTATAAATTTAAATTTAATAATTTGTTTTCTTAATAGAATAAATTTGAATTATTAATCATTGGTTTAAAATAGCATAAAAAATAATTAAAATCAAAATTAATATTAGTTATTGAGATATTTCGATTATGTAAATCTTTTAAACTATCTCTAAAATGAGAAACATGCCCAAACTCATGTGGAACCCAAATCATGTTAAAAAAGTCATTTTTTTCCGGATAATGAGTGGAAACCCAATGAGCCAATTTGGAAAAATGAAAACTTTTGCCACACATCCAACTAGTCGTGTCACCGTATACAAAAAACAAACGTGCAAAGTTTTCTGGCAAATTCTCAAATAAAATTTTATTTTTTTCTAAAAATGGCTTTAATTCAAATTGATAAAAACTACTCAAATTTTTAGCATATTCATATTCTTCTTTATTCCGAATGCATAGTGTAAAATTAACTCCTTTTGTTCCATAAAAATTATAATCATTTCTATCATCAATTAAAATTCGTATTTCATTCATATATCCACTACCTAATACTTGCTTCAAGCTGGTAAAAATCTTTGTCACAACCCTGTAGTTTAAATGTAGTGCCATTAAAAAATGGAACGATTCACCACCAATACTAGAGTCAATATATCTAAGATCCTTGATTGTACCAACTCGAGTTTTTAATGCTGAAAAATAGCTTGACCAGTCTTGATTTTGGCAAAGCTTCTCTTCCAGTTTAACAACACCAAAACTCGTTTTGTTTAATACTTGAGTTTTATTAATTTTTCTTTTCAAAATTGCCTCATCTTGGTCCAGTATATTCACATACTTGTACTTGTTAATATTGTTCAAGTAGCATTCATTTTGGGTGACAAATTCAAAGTGCATATGGTAATACAAGGGATCAATGTTGTAAAGTTGTTTAAATTCATTAAAACTAGTAATATAAGATTTATTTGTATAGTTGACATCAATGTAATTAGGAATACAATTAAACTCTATTGATTCAACAAATCCAAAATATTTTTCTTTGATAAAGTCGTACTCAATTGGCAAAGAATTGTTGAAAAAAACCAACTTTTCATATCCATTCAATCTGCTTAACTCAATCCACCATTCAAATTTTTTTCTATATTCTGAATTAAAATAAAAAACTTTGCTACATAGTACAGACTTATTAATTAAATTTAACTCATGATAATTTTTAAAATTTATATTTTCGATTAAAATACTCTTATTCAATGCTTTGACCAACAAACTTGGCTTGGAATCGACAATTTTTGTATTTGCCTTAGCTGTGATGACATCAAAAACATACTCGGAATGCTGATGCATCTTGGTCGTATTGAGATTAGTCAACTCAATTGAATCTGAACCAATTATCAGTGACAGTGAGAGGTTGAGATTGTAGGCTTGATGACGTTCAACATACATCTCTAATAGATCTTTATCTTGATAAAAAATTATCAAATTTTTACGAATGTGAAATAAATTATTTATCCGTATCCATTCCGAAGCACATTTGTGTTTAGCTGAATATATTTGATAGTTTTTTCTGATTTTGAACTTAAATTGATTTTTTTGGATAAGTTTTTCACTGAATATTAATAAATATAATATAAAGATTAAACTTAAAAAAATAATTGTGAAAAAAATTTTTTTCATTCTAGCAAATACTTATTTTGTATTCATATAGAGTAAATTGAGGAAGATTTGATTGTTCATTTCTAAAAATATTTATAAAAATTTAATTTATTTTATCAAACAAGTCAAATGACTCTTTTATAAGATTCGCTCTTTAATTAAATATTAAGATACCGACCATGAGCTACTATCTCTTCTTAAATTATTCGATAGCTTTTTGTAAATTATTAAGCCTCATATTATCCAGTAGAACCATAGAACAATTTAAAAGTATTTTATCTATTAATTTTTTTGTGATTTAATATTAAATTGCTAATTTAAGTAGAAAATGCTTTAAAATATAGCAACCATATTGTTAAAAAATAATTGAAAACAGATTTTAAAATTTAAGTTATAAGTTAGAGAAAATTATTAATTCTTATTGCATCTGAATTTAGAATATTCACTTTTTTAATATTTTTCCAATAAGCAGAAACAGGCCAGCTAAAGAAATCCCAGAAAATCTTTCTCCACATTTCATCATTTTTTGACCAAAAAATTTTTAATATAAATTGAAATTAATTACATATATATTTCCAAGATGCAAAAAATATTTTTCATTTAGTCCTTTAAAATTGGAAGTATAAAACTAAAACTTGTTTCTAATGGTTTCCACTTTTAAACATTTACCATCTAAAGCTTTTTAACTAACAAGATTTTTTTTCTAAATTAACCAGTTTAAATATAACAATAAATAATATAAACATCAAAAAAACGTTAATTTAGGGTTTTGTGAAATTCGGTACAAAATGGCAAAAAGAATAGAAAAAAGTGTAAAAAAAATTGAATAACTTTTTTTCTAAAGGTTTAAACCTAATTCTGTAAATGCAGAATAGTGCAACATTCAGAGTTGCATCAAATATCTATGTCTGCTAGTTTTGCAGAGTTCAGCAGAAATTAAATTTCAATATAATCGAGTGAAGTGCATTTTGCAGAGATTTTGCACATCATTAGCAGATTTTTATAGTTGATGCAACTTAGAATGTTGCACCGTTCTGCATTCACAGAATTAATTTTAAACTTTTAGAAAAAAAGTTATTTAATTTTTTTACACTTTGTTCTGTTCTTTTGTACTGAACTTCACAAAACCTTAATTTAGCTAAACGAAAAATCAATACTTTATATAGTTTTTTCTAATTTTGAACTTAAATTGATTTTTTTGAAAAAGTTTTTCACTCAATATTAATAAATATGATATAAAGATTAAACTTAGAAAGATAATTGTGAAAAAAATTTTTTTCATTCTAGCAAATACTTATTTTGTATTCATATAGAGTAAATTGAGGAAGATTTGGTTATTCATTTCAGTTCTGAATAAATTGAGGGAATAGCTAAAAATATCGTTTAAAATATCTATAATTAAAACAGTGTACAGGTAAAAAAATCAAAACAACTCAAGTAATTTTTATTTTAAATAAAGAAAAAATGTTTTAGAATAGCTTAATTGCTTAATTTTTAATTAAATCAAAAAAGCTAAAAAATATTAAACAATAAAAGTGTCAATAAAAATAAAACTAAAACCTAATATTTCATTATAAAGCTCAAAAGACGCAAAGTTTCTTCAATTTTACCTTTTTTATAGTTGGACAAAATTGTTTTTATCCTATAGTCTAAAAGTATGCCTTTTGTGAGCAATTAAAAAAAATGTTTTTCATCATAAGATATCAATTATTTATCAGCTTAAAATTTCACAATGTAATTTATAAATGACAGAATTTATAAATATATAAACATACTAAAATAAGGGGTTATTAAACATGAATGGTTGCATAGATAGAAAAAAAATAAAATGACTCTACATAATGACTGGAGAACTTCAAAAATTAGCAAAAATTTTCAAAATTTTATACTACATTGAATATCATATTTTTTAAAGATTCTAATAAAAACAACTGATAATAAGATAATTTTTATTTATAAAGCTTAATCAAGAGAGTTGTTAAGCGAGTGGCATTCTAAATATTGACTATTCAGCTAATTATAATTGTTTTTATTTAGATGCATATTTAGCACACTATAACAGTATGATACAATATGATTTTTTTAATTATAAATTAAATATCAATTAATAAAACCATTTTCAATAAATTTATTTTTCAAAATATTTCGGAACAATACAACAATTATACAACAAAATAAAAATTATAAAAAATTTATTTATTTCTCTTTTTTCTTTGAGGACTTGTGACGTTTACCTCTCTCATCAGATAAACTAATAGATCTTGAGCGAGTCTCACTTTTTTTTCTATCTTTACTTTTTCTCGAACTGGACCTACTTCGAGACCTTTTTTTATATTTTTTTTCACTTTGTCTTGACTTGGATCTTTTGTATTTTCGTTTCGATCTCGAACGACTTCGGTGTCTTCCTCTTGACCGACTTTTGCTTCTGTGCCTTGGTTTATGACTGTCTCTGTATCTTGATCTGCTCTTTGAACGCGAACGTTTATAACGTTCTCTACTCCTCGATGTTTTATATCTATCATCTTTTTTATCAACTCTGCTTTCGTATTCCTTTTCATTTTTTAGGCTCTCTTGATACTCATAAAACTGACTTTCACTCATCACGTTTTGGTAAGCTCCTGGAACAGGCTCTATTGATGGATAAAATGGCATTTGTGCATACATATTTACTGGTGGTCTCACAAATCTAGGTCTTATCTGACCATAAAAATTGCCTCTAGGCATATAAGGATAAAAGCTTTGGCCTCCTGGAGGATACACTTGGCCAGAATAAGTTTTTTGACCAAATAATCTAGCTTTGTATTGATAGTTGTGATAAGCTTGTGTTTGAGCCCGGACTTGGGTTAGATCAACTGTTGGGGTGATTGGCGGAGTTGGTAAAGGCACTGGTGGCAAATTTTGAGTATCTGCCGAAGCAGTTATTAATTGTGATAAAATTTCAGAACTAGAAATATTACTATCTTGTACTGGAGAAATTGGTTCAGACTTCGGTTCATTCTCTTCCTTCCCATTTAAGTCACTCATAATCATGTCGAAAAATGCGTCAGATCTTGCTCCGGTATGTGACACAATTTTTTCTCGTTTCGATTTTGCCAAATAGTCTTGAACTTTTTTGCGAGTCTCGTGTTCAGGGGTAATAGAGACCATAGGACCCAATTCTTGGTCACATTCTTTATTTGGACATACAATGGTTTCCTCATTGACTATTTTTTCTCTAATGCATTCATCACAGCAAATAAAATGACCACAGCATGGTACCAGAACCGCGTCTTTTAATATATGTTCACCAAAAGGGCATTTTAGTTCTTTGGGAATTTCTTCTATCTTGGTGTCTGTTTCTATTTTTTCGGACCTAAAATCGTCGTCTTCGAACAAAAAGCGGTCTTTTTTAACAACTTTGGCTGCTTGTTTGTCGATTTCTGTAACAACATAGCCTTCAGGACCAAGCATTGCAAATTTTTCTCCAGGCTGAGCAGGCCGCAAGTTTGTTCTGGGTATTCCACTTGGATATTTAGGTCTGTCTTCAGGCTTTGGCAAATTGGCAGCCTCGGGACAGAATTGTTTCAAATGACCGGGTTTGCGACATATAACACACACATATCCTGGTGGAATTGGTCTATTTATTGGACTAGCTTGTTTTTGCCAAGATTTAGCAAAACCTACCAATCTAGTTTGAGTTTCGGAAGTCGGAGAGCTAGTCATTGAAGTAGCCAATATCGACTCTAATTTGGCTTTTTCATCCATGCGGATATCTTCTTGAGTGGTTTTGTCCGATTCCTCTACATAAACTAGTGGTTTCGAAGGTATAGTTAGTGGAGCTAGAGAATCGTAGCCCTTTTTATCAGCTACATTTGCATTTTCTTTTAAATTTGTTATGCTTGAACTTGGACTGACCGATTTACTTTTTTCCAAAAGAGCTAGACCAGAAGTTGAATTTGGTAAATTGATAGTGGATTGACTTGTTGGCAAGATAGCTCCTGGCTTTGGAGATCTAATAAGAATTAATAATAAAATGTTTTTATTTTTTTAGTTTATTAATTTACTTTTGTCTTAATGGTGTAATAGAGTTCTTAATTACACGTTTTACTAATACTCGAGTATTTTTCAAGATAACATCATTTTCTTGGTATACTTAAATTTCAAAATCTTAATTTTTTATACAAATCAAATTAAAAAATATTAAAAATATATACTTACCTTGATTGGTATCGGCGTTTGATATTTCCAAGTCAAAGTCGAGTTTTTTTGAAAGCTTGCTTTTTTCAGCAATTAAATTTTTGAGTTGTTGAAGGGTTAAACTAGAACTATCAAATGTGACTTTATCATAGTTAATGTTATACACAGATTTAAAATGTATATGAGACATTTAAAAAAATTAATGGTCATTAATTAGAATTATTAGGATTAAAAACTTTTAATTAAGATTTTAAAATTTATTTATCCAAATTTAAGATGATGCACTTATATTTATCTTATTTTTTCTTTTTTTAATTCGATTTTTTGTAACTATTTTGTGCTGGGTCAATGTAGACGAGCTAAATTTCAAACCCATGATAATTACACAATTAATTTTTATTTGTAAAATACAAGCAAAATTAGTTATACTTTTGGCTATAGATTTTATTATCTAGCCAGAATAAAAACAAATTAATTTTGTCTTTTAACTTTTTTAAAGTTTAAAAATTTAAAAGTAGTAAAAGCTAATTAAATTCGATTTAAATTAAGGAGATAAAAAGATTTGATATTTTGATAATCAAATTCAAGTATACCAGTTTGACTAGCATTAATTAAATAAATAAATAATATTTTCATTAAATGAGTTTTAATAATATTATATCATTTATAAAAGAAACTGGACAATTTTTCTTAAAGAAAAAATTAATTTTGTATTTAAAATTATTAATTCATATTTCCAAAAAAAACAAATTAACTATTTACACTATGTTTAAACTATGCTTTCTTAGAAAATCATGTCTCAGAATTAGTCGTAAGTTAAAACCCATTTGAAACAAAAATCCAAAACTCTTAATAAAAATATAAGAGATAAATTTAAATTTTATTTTTTAGATTTGTTTATTTAAGTCACTCTTCAAAATTAATTAAAAACTCAAGTAAAATTTTAATAAAACTTAAATTTTGTATTTTTCAAATAAAAAATTGAGAAAACTATTTTAATGAAAAATTCCTACTGAAAAAATTTTGAAAATAAAAAATTATCTAACACATTTTCTAAGGAGAACACTTTGGATGTTTTAAGTGCTCTCAAAAACTTAAAATCATCTAATAAGAATGGATTTTTAAAAAAAGTAGCCTTTTTTGTTCGCACTAAAATAAACTGATAAAAAACTCAAGACATTTTACATATAATAATTTAACTTATTAAAATATTGTTGCCCAGGTCGGAAATCTTATTTAAGATCTTATAAGATTGAATAAGACAAAAAATCCATTCAAGATCTTTTACCGTTCCTAAAAATCATTTTTGTTTTTCTTATTTAATAAGATTTTTTTAGACTAATTTTAAGATTCTTGATTAGAATCTTAACGAATCTAGATGGAACATTTCTTATAATGTCTTAACTCGATCTTAATTAAGATTCTTAAGTCGATTCTTGTAAAATCTTTGCCTAAAAGTTATTAAAAGTTCCTTATAAGATCTCATTTTTAAGTATTTCAAAGTCATTTTAAGATAAGATTTTTCAAGAAAATTTTTTAAGATCTTATTTTCTAATCATAAATAATCTTTTAGCATTAAGATAATATTAAGATCTGGTAAGTTATAAGAAGAAAATAAGATTTTTAATGGAATTTTTATTTCAATATGTTTTTTAATAAAATGACTTTAAATATTTAATCGTGTTCATCTTCATTTAGAAACTCAACTAAATAAAATACATTGTCACTTTCTTCATAAATAATACACTTTGATATAATATCATCAGCATTAATTATCAATATATCTTCTGTTTTTAACTGAGAAAAAATTGTCAAAAATATTGTTCCGCTTTAAAGTTTGAAGATTATCTGGAATTCTTACTTTTATGTCATCAAAAAGACATGTCTTAGTCGTTTTTAAAGCAAACAAAAGAACATAAAAAAAATTTTCAATCTCTATAAAATAATTAACTAAACCAAAAAACGATTTTCCTTCAACCATGTACTTTATAGAATAACTTGAAGTATTTTCACCAGCTTTTTTATAATTTATAGAATGAAAAATTGAGTTTTCTATCAAAATTCTAAAACCAATAAAAACATCATCATCGAATTTTTCAATCTCAAATTGTTCTAGCTCAAATGGATTTAATTTTCTTTTTGAAATCGGCTCTAAAAGTTGAACTCTTTTTTTGTTTATATTTCTTTTCTCGTGTAAACTTAAAACAAAATCGCATAACTCTGAATTGTCATTATTGTGTTCAAGATCTTCTAAACGACTAAGAAGCTCAAAATGTAATCCTGCATCTAGAAAATTTTAAGAAATCATTTGTTTGGTTTCTCTAAGAAAAAAAAAGATATTCTAAGATAATAAGTTTTTATTTAAAAACAATTAAATTACAATTATAGATTTTATATGGATCTTTAAGAAAAAGAAGTCTTGATTTAATTTTTTTTTCCTAGAAATCTCTTATAAGATGAAACATGCAAAGTTCTTTTACTGAAAGTATAAGATCTTGTTTCAAGTTCTTACTCAGAATAAGTTAAGTTTCTTGATCTGATCTTAAGTAAGATCTTATTAAGATTTAGGTCATGGGTGATTATGATATTTATTTATTAATAAAAAACGATCAACCTAAATAAATCCGAATGTCAATAACTAAATGGCGAATTTATTAAATAGAATAGGCCAAATTTATTAGAATTTTACCAAGATTTAATTTTAATCAGGCTAAACCTATTCTCAATTTATTAATCAAAAATCTTTTTAGTTTGTTTGTTTATTAAAAAAAAAGTTTTTAGTTAAATATTTTAAGTCTGTTCTAGAATAAATGTTAGAATTGTAGGTTCGAGTCATTATGGGTTTATGGTATAAATGCTACTGAAGATAAAAAAAAATATGAAAGATTTATGATCAGATTGTCTCATTCTAAAAAATTATTAAATTTGATTCAAAAATGTTGATCTGTAACGCAAATCCACTTCATTAGACTTGAGTTCACATAAAAAATTTTTACTGCTGATGATAAATAAATGAATTTTCTACATTGGCTATTAATGTTAAATTGATCGCTTTAAGTCGCCTTTTACAGCATATTTATCTCCCTTAATTGAATCCATACACAACAATTGGATGTACTCTCATCATCTAGTACAGCTATGGAAAAAACAGGAAAAGCATCTGTCTTTAGTTAATCGCAAAGGTCTTTTACTCTTTTATGTCTTTTATGTCAAAGGTCTTTTATGTCTAATTTTGCTAAAATCACCAAAAAAAGATCCAAGAGCTAGGATAAGAACTCTCTTCATTAACCTTATTCTCTTTAGTAAAATTAATAAAAACAAAAATACTATTGTATAATACAGTTATAAAAAACTTATAAAAAATTTTATTTATTTAAATTTAATTGAAATTTTGAATTGAAAAAATAATTTTTTTTTTCAAAAAATTTATAAATTATCTAAATTAAACAATCAAATAATTAACTTTTATATTTACACCCAAAATCATTCTAATCTAATTACATATTTTAATTAAATAAATAAGAAATCAAAAAAAAAATTTCATTTATATTTATGTCTTAATTTATCACGGTGATATTTTGTAGGTGATCGAGACAACGATCTCAGTACCTTACGTGAATGTTTTTCCTTGCCATAAGATCCTTTGTCGTGATCATTTAATTTATAATTTTTTCCCATATTTTCATCCTTACGTTTAAGAGGACTCTTGGATCTACTTTTGGTGCGATGTGGCGACGTAGATTTCTTCCTGGAAGACTTCTTTTTTGCTTTTTTTGATCTTGTCCTCGAAGCCGAACGTGAATAACTTCTAGTTTTTTTTCTTTCTCTTGATCTAGAGCGACTTTTATTCTTTTTTTTATATTTCCTAGATCTAGATCTTGATCGAGACTTTTTGTATCTATTCTTTTTTGATTTAACCTCATCAGCATCCCGTTTGCCCATTTCTCGCCGATTATTTACATCACTGAGCAATTTTTCTTTGTATTCATTAAACTCTTTTTCTGTCATGATTTCCAAAGTTCTGTCTAGACTCCCACTCTGATCATGTTTGCCATTATATTTAAAACTTTGGTGCTCATAAGCATTAAAATTGTAATAGTTTGTAAAATTAGAAAGGTTTTGAACAAAGCCATTTTGATTTCCAAAGTGGTTATAATAACCTCCTTGTTGGTAAAAGTATTGATTTTCATAAATATTATTCCGGATGACAGATTCGCTTAAAGAATGCTGAATTGGACGAGTTGATTTTTGATTAATCTGAATTTCGGGTCCAGATTGATCTAATCTCGCCTTCCCAGTTTCTCTTTCTTTTTCCAAATTTGAATATTTTTCACTTAATTGGTTCTTAGACATGATGAACTCAGTGCACTTACGACGCATCTCATGGTACGGTGTTATGCCAGAAAAAGAGTCTATTTCTTGATCACAAGCGTCATTCGGACATTCGATTTGCTGCTCATTGGATATTCGATTGCGTATGCATTCATCACAGCAAATAAAATGACCACAGCATGGTACCAGAACCGCGTCTTTTAAGATATGTTCACCAAAAGGGCATTTTAGTTCTTTGGGAATAACAGTGTCTGTTTGTATTTTTGTCTCTTTGTTTTCTTCTTCATCATTGAATAAAGGTTTTTCTTTTTTGATTACTTTTGATGCCTCTTTTTCGATCTCAGGCACAACATAGCCTTCAGGACCAAGCATTGCAAATTTTTCTCCAGGCTGAGCAGGCCGCAAGTTTGTTCTGGGTATTCCACTTGGATATTTAGGTCTGTCTTCTGGCTTTGGCAAATTGGCAGCCTCGGGACAGAATTGTTTCAAATGACCGGGTTTGCGGCATATCATGCAAATGTATCCAGGTGGTACTGAACGAGATGGTGGATTTGAATTTGAGTTTATTGGTTTGGTAAAGGGTTTCATTCCTAAAAATCGACATGTCTGTATTGAGGTTTCTGACAATGTTTTGCTCATAGAATTCTTCAAAATTGACTCAAGTTTCGTTTGCTCATCCGATTGAGACTCACATTTTTCATCTACATAAACTAAAGGCTGTGAAGGTAAATTCAGCGGTGCTAATGAATCGTAGACATTTTTTGGAAGATTTTGAATTGGATTTGGTTCTTGGTTGACTGAAGTTTTCTCTCTGAGAAGAAAAAAGTTGTATTCAAAAATAATTAATTTTTATGTAAATTTACTGCGCTCTTAATGGTGCTGCTGAATCTTTTACGATTCGCTTGACCAAAATTCTAGTATTCTTAAATATTGATTCCTCGTCATTAGTATAAACTTTTCAATTAATCTGTTAAAATTGATTAACAAATATATACAAAATACCTTTTTTAGTGTCCGCATTGGACAATTCTAATTCAAAATCAACTTTTTTGTTCTTAACAAATTTAGCTTTTTCAGTAATTAATTTTTTTAGCTCTCCAACACTCAGGCTCGATCCATCAAACGTAATTTTGTCAAAATTTAAATTGTAAACAGTTTTAAAATGAATGTAAGACATCAATAATTAAAAATTAGAATTTATTCTTTCCCAATTAATAGAAAAAGTTAAGTTTTTTTCTAAATTATTTTTAGTTCATAAATTAAAAATTTAAATTGCACCTAGTGATTTGAATTTTAAATTATTATTATATTTTATTTTTCAATAAATAAAATGAACGATTTGGAAAATCATATCCAAAGTTTGTTCGATTCATTGGACAGTTCAAATGTGGATGCTGCCAAGTCGATCGCCCTTGATATTGTTTACTTGTGTGGTGAAAGCCTAAACCCTCAGACAATTGCTTTTTGTTTGTCTTTGTTTTTTAAAAGTAAAAAGAATTTATTGACTTTTTTGCGTAAAACAATCACCAAAGATGAGGTAATTGAACTTTTGTAGATTATATATTTTGTAATTTTTGTTCAGTTTCGAGATTGTAAAGTGGATTTATTGCGATTTTTGGAAAAATTTATCTGTACAGCTGAGAAACAAATTTTACCATTTGCACCTGATATAAAAGAAACATGTATTATTTTATTTAGTTCAGATAAATATTCAGATGTCAGATGTGCCACATTTCCCATCATGTCCAAAGTTAGCCAAAAACTTACGATTTTAATTTAAAAAATGAGTTTTTTTTAAGATTTTGGAACTGACTAAAGGAGAATGCGAAATTGCTGATAGAATGAACATTCCAAAGCTAGTTGATGATTATTTTGTGTCACTGGCCAATCAGTCAAAGCTCTCTTCATCGTGTAATAACATAATAAAGTCTAATTAAAAATAATAAATTTATATTTTTTAGTAAAAGCAAACATTCTTGCAATATTAGGTAAAATCTGTTGGTACCATCCAGAATTAGTGTATTCTAAGTCAGAAAAATGCTTCGAACTTTTTTTAAATACTCTTAAAAATGAAGTATATTTAAAATTTTAATAGTTTTTTTATCCTTAATTAACTTAATAATATTTGATAAGATAAATGCCAAATTTCGAAAACCAGACCTAAACGCTATTTCAGGAGCTCTAGAAGGTTTAAATTGCTATCTGAACAATTTTACGCCAGACGAAAACTCGAACCATTTATCGGCAATATTTAACTACATAAAACTGGCCTTGTTGAGCAGTTCAGATGACCTAAATCGCTACGCTGTACCCAAATCTGCCTTGAATATCTTAATAAAGCATTGTAAAAAATTTGCTGAACAAATATTTTCGGAATACAAGGAAATATTTGACCGTATATCTCAGTGGTCAGAGCACAAAAATTATGAGATGAAAAAATTGGCTTATTCGGCTTTGGATTCTTACTACAAAAGTCTTGCTGAAATGATTAGTGTTAAAAGTAAAACAGATAATGAAAAATGTCATTTAATTTTTAAATATTTTATTCAAAAATTTTATAAAAATTTAACTGATGAGAGTAAAGATTTGAAAGAAATGGTCATTTCCATCAAGGGCTATGGAGCTTTTGCTGGGGTTTGTATATTGTGTTAATATTTGTGATTATTTAACTTAAAATGTGCTTATAGCCTTGTCGAGAATTGATGGAAGCTAAAGATATGAAGCTAATGCTCAATTTAATTATTGATATATGTGACAGAAATTTCCTAAGCGCCGATTCGGTGAATAATAGCGAAATTTATGACGAAAAAATTTTCCAACTATCATCATTCATCGAGTCATTATCTTGTGTTTGTTCACAAATAGATTCCTTGTCAGAGGGTAGTCTGAATACGATGGAAAAATTGGTCATCTTGGCAATTGATTGTTATCCAAAATTGGTAAAGCGATACAACAATCAAATTAGTTTGGCAATCGCTTCTTTATTTTTGTCCATACAGAGAACCAATTTTTCAGATGAGTTCATATCTCGAATTATCTATCACTCGTTGATCAGAATATTCTCTTACAAAACATTGTATTCAAACCAGCAGGAAGATACTAGCATAAATGGGACGGATCAACCATCGAATAGTGTAATACAAACCACAAGTCTTGACTATGTTAAATTGTGGTCAAATTTTTTGAGCTTGAGAGATTTTTCGGACTTGAAAGCAGAAAATTTAGATGATAAAAAAAAGATTGTTGAGATTATCTATAATGAATACATGGAATCTATTATTAAAATAATGAATAAATTAGATTTGGCAGCTATTAAAAATGACTTGAGTGAAGTGAGTGATGAAAATAAAGAAAGTGTGAATAAAAGTCAAACTGACTTAGATGTTTCATCTGATCCTGTGAATGGACTTAAGCCTCAGAAACCCAAAGACTTTGAAATTTTTATCAATTTGGTTGATTTTACCAAGTAATCTTATTTTGAAAAAATAATTTTATAATATTTAATTTTTAAGGGAATTGCTGATGTATAAAAATTTTGACTTATTCGAAAAATGGGTTTTTAGACTTTCAAAAGAAATAATTTTAATGTCGAATAGACACTGTCTTATTAGTGGTTTTTATAAATTAGTAACTTTGGTAATGAAAATGGCCATTAAGATTGGATATTTCAATGTAAATATTAATTTTTTTAATAAAAATATTTTGTTAATATTAATGATTGAGTTAATTTTAAATTTTTACATGATTATTAATTTATAAAAGATTTTAATTCGATTTAATATTAATTTTATTAAAATTAAAGATTTTAACTTGGTCATGTTTTAATTTTTTTGAATTGTAAAATTCAAACTTAAAGACCTTCTTGATAAGTTGTACCATGGTTCATTCGCACAACCTTTTTTAGCTTATAGGAAAAAAATAATAAAATTTCCAGAGTTTTTTTGTCTCTAATTTTTAAATCAAACTTGAAAAATAAACTAGTTTTTTACATAAAAAAAGAATCAGAAAAAGTTAAACCTTTATAGTTTGTTGGATTTTAGAAGACTTTTAACAATTATAAATTTAAATTAATTAACTTTTAACTAAAATAGAAAATTGATTCGATTCAAATGAATCTAAATACATCGACTGATTCAGATATAATGCTAATTGATGAAAGCTATGACTCGGAATTATCTTTTTATTTAACAAATATTTGCGAATATGAACGAGTTAGTTGTTTTCATTTATTTAAAAAATACCTCCAAGAAATGTCTATTCGAATGAAACAATTTAAAGATGAACTTTTGGTATCGTGCTTGGAATTTTTCTTGTCTGTTCCAAAAGAATTTGTAAAAATGAACATGGACCATTCGTTTCACTGTTTGAACCTAGCATTAGATCTTGGAGTCAATTATTTGAAATTAGCCGAGGATGCTCTTGGTTCACTAGATTATTGGTTAAAGAATATACCAATTCAACTTATTAAGCCGTATTTTCCAACCATTTTGACAAAATTTGATAATTACCTACAGTCAAGCTCAAACAGAAGTGATCTTGATTCAGAGGAAAAAGTAATTCTGCTTAATCTTAGTAACAAAGGCCGTGGTAAGAAAAAATTGCCAGTTAAGCTTTTTGACAGACAAAACCTAAATTCGGACCTATACGAACAAATACAGCTGAAAATTCTAAAAATCTTAGGCCAATTATCCGCGGTCATTAGTCATTCAGTACATTTGATAAATAGCGAGGACATTACCTCATGGGACACTGTGCAGCATTTGAAATTTTATGTCCCATTCACTGACATAAAGCCAAGTATCTATTTTGATAGATTTTTACCTCGGGTGATTCACTTAGCACAAAATAGCCCCAGTCGTCAAACAAAAATCAATGCGTGTGAGCTCCTACACGCGTTGGTCATTTATGCAATTGGTAAGAGTGTATCCGAACCTGAAGGTTATTCTTATCAAATGACAAAAATTTATCAGCGACTCTATCCATGTTTATTTCTTCTGAGCTGTGATACCGACCATTTTGTTAGAAATTTGTTTCAACCATTGGTAATGCAAATGATACATTGGTTCACAGGAAACCGAAAATATGAGTCTTCCGATACAATACAGCTTTTAAATTGCATTATGGAAAGTTTGGTTGATGAAAAAAATGCAGCCTTGAGAGACTTTAGTGCAAGTTGCTTAAAAGAATTTCTTAAATGGTCTATCAAACATACACCTTTGTCAAAGCAAGAAAATTCAACTCCAACTCCTGTTAATGCCAAGTCAATTCTTAAGCGAATTTTTAATCTATTGACTCACCCGAATGCCAACAAGAGACTTGGTGCTTGTTTGGCATGGAATTCTGTGTACACCATTTTTCGCGAAGAAGAGCCAATCGTCAACAGGCACATATTTGAAATTCTTTTTTACCTAATTGAAAGTCTTGCCATTAGTGAAAACGATGACAAAATGTTTGGCACCCAGGAACAGTGTAAACTAGGTCTTGACCATGTGGAGAGGATAATCAAGTTTAAATCGGATATATTAAACCAAATAGATCAGAAAAGAGTAAAACCGCCTGGCTGGTCGGAATCGGTGTTGGAAGTGGCTGTTAGATGGTTGATGAGACAGTGTGGAAGGATAGAAACAGAATGTAGACACAAAGCAATGGAGCTTAGCCATAAATTGGCTCCAAGTATTACAGGAGTTAAAGATATAAGAGATTATTTTAATATAAGACTTGCTAATGAGTCGGAAATGTATTTTTTAGCTCGTTTTGAGGGCTCTACTCAAGTTAAAGAAATTCTTAAGACCTCATTAAGTGTTTATAAAACATTTTTGGATTTAACTGGACCTAAATTCCAATTTAGCCTTGTGATAACATGGCTTAAATTACTCAATGCACCTCTTGATTGCTACACTTGGATATTTGGCCAAAGATTAATGAATCCAAAGAGTCTGTTTTCAACTAATAAAAGTTGTATTTGGTCAAGTATTGAGTGCTTTTTGGACAAAGTTGCAGCATTTAGTCTGGACAAATTTGCCTCACACAACTACAGTCAAGCAAATATTCTTTTTACTCCTAATGAAATAGATCAGTTCAATGAACTAAAATGCACAGTTATGATTCGGTTAATGGATTTTTTGGAGACAATATTTGCCAATTACTCCAAAGAGTGCTTAGAAATAATACCAGAAAGTATTTGGAGCAATAAACTATTTAGTCTTTTGATTAATATAACTCTAAATCCAACTAGTTTAGGTTTTAGCTTAAAAAATTTAGAAATTTTTTCCAATTTGAGTCCGAAAATTCGCCAATTTTACAAAATAGTCATCCAAAATTTACCAAGTGCCAAACAAAATCAATTCCGTCAACAGTGTGAACTAACTATATCAAACAGCCAAGAGCTTAGTTTAAATTTTTTGGAACTTGACAATGTCGACTGGATTAACTTAAGCCAATTGATTGCTGGATATGAAATATTAAGCGATTTTAAAATCTTCAAAATAACAACAGATATGTCCAAATTTTTGGCCAATTTGAAGCAAGAAGATTCTGAAAGTCAAGCAACCACTGAAGCTAAAAAAAAACTGTTTAATCTTTGTTTGAGTATTAATCAAAGTTTTTTGAAACAAATTCTTGAGAAATATCTTGAAGAGTCAAATGCCAACGAAACCATTTCTTATTTCAAAGCTGAAATTTTTAACCAATGTCTGAATTTTTACCACGATATTATAGAATTTTTATTCCTAAAATTAAGCTCTAATTTTTCAAAAATTCTTCAATTTCTAATAAATATTGTCGACTTTATAGCAATGGATAAGCAGTTGCGCAAAACAAATGGTCAAAAGTTTGTTTTAAAGCTTTTCGATAGCTGGTCAAGATTTGAGCCATATTGGTCATTTGATGCACAATTCAAAATGCTAATGATAAGTCTACTAACTAAGTGTCTAATGATAGAATCACCTCAATTAAAATATGAAAAGGTTTTTCAAATGTACTATGAGTTTTTAACTGATGGTAAATCATCGCTAAATTTTAAAGCTAAAGTGTTGGATTTATTGCACTTCTTTGCACAATCACCAAAGTTTAAAATATCTTTGTCTCAATTTATGTCACAATTGCCTCTACGAAGTCAGGATTTGGTCAAATCAGACAATATTTTTAAAGATTACAAAAATATAATTTTGAAGCTGTTGATATGTCTTGAGCTGAGTCAGAACTTGGACATGCTGTCCCTGTTGATTGGAGTTGTTTGTCGTGAAAAAAAGCACTTGTGTGAAAACCAGTTTAGAGAGTCTTTAGAAAGGTTTATCAAGCGATTGAGTTCAGAAAAACAAATGGACATAATAAAACAGAATTGGAATAATTTCCAAAGTTCTGATGATGAAAGAAAATTCTTGCTTTTTGAAAAAGTTATTTTTATTTTCTTGAAATATTGTGACAAGCCGGTATTCATCGACTTCATTAGTGCAAATATTGTAAATTTAATCGAGGTCCTCAACTTGAATTTGAATGAGCTTGCCTTTGAAATGATGTCAATGAATAAGAAATGTACATTTCAGATAATTGAATTAGCTTATAAAAGATTACATAAGGATGAAATTTTTTTTGCCAATGCAAAAATTTGTGTTGCCTACGAAACCTTAAAATTGGGTAAGTTCAAAACAGTTCCATTTAAAATATAATTTTTTGATTAATACAATTAAATATTACAATTAAAATTACAATCTAATATTAAAAATATAAATTATCAATATCAATTCATTTAAACTCTAAGAGATCTGACTAAAGATTTCAATATTAATTAGTTAAGATTGTTAAGATAAAAAATAAAAGAAAAAAATTCTTGTAATTTTTAATTTCAAATAAATTTTTAGGAAAAGAAAATCAGCATTATTTCTTATACGTGCATCAGATGTTTTAGGAGGTCACCATGTTGGAAACCCGAAAAAAATTCTGCATCAAAAAGCTGATTAACTGTGAGATAAAAAAAAGTTATCTATTTTTAAAAACTAAAATTGTTTGGTATTGTGAATTTCAAAAACAAACAGAACAAAAATTCTCTCTATTTTAATAAATTGAATTTACTAAAATAAAATAAATTAAGAAAAAATACTGCAACATACTTTGTTGCATCTTTTTACCAAAAAATAAAATTTTATTTTCGTTTTTTTTTTAACAAAATCAATTTAGGCCGTATTAATGCTTTATTTTAGGTAAAAAAGATGCAACAAAGTATGTTGCAGTATTTTTTCTTAATTTATTTTATTTTAGTAAAATAGGAAGAATTTTTGTTCTGTTTGTTTTTGAAACCCCTATTGTTTTAAAAATCATATAATTTTTTTAGTTGTGTTTTTGTAATAGAAAAGGTAATAGAAAGGTAACAATTAAAGCTGAAATAAAATGTACAAAAATTTTAGACTTTTATCTTTGAATTACAAATTCAAGTATCTCTTGATCACTGCTGATTAAAAGCACTCTCCGACAGCGCTTCGATTTTGTAGGTAAATCAAAAAATACAAATATTGTATATTATTGGTTTTTATTAATTTTAGTTTTTTTTTCAAATTTCCTAAATTAAATAATTTATCATATATTATCATGAGATAGCTCTAATTATTAGTTTTATTAGTTTAATTAAACATGCTCTTTTCATTTTGACTTTTCCTATAAATTAATTTAAAAAAGGCTTTAAACTTTTTTTTGATATTGAACTAACTGCATAATAAAAATTAAATTTTTAGAATAAAATCTTCTAAATTCAGCACAGGAAAAAAATTTTATAGCAATTTTTGAGTTTGATAATTAAAATTTGATTACAAAATTCTATTCTCTAAAATTTATAGATCAATTTAAGTTTAGGAAAAGCTTCCAAATCAATGTCAATTAATTAGATAAATTCTAGATGCTTTTACTTGTGAAAATAATAATAATAATAATATTATAAGTTACAACAAGCTAGCAAACTAGACTTGCGAAGATGACTACCAACTCTGCCTTCATCACACTGAAGATTGATTATTCCTTAGGTCACCATTCCCTCGAATCGATTCTCCCGAGCCTCAGGAATTCATCTATGATAGGTTTCTCCTTTCGTCTGTACTTATCTAGTCTGTTCTTGAATTGGTTGACGGATATGGATTGTACGATCTCTTGGGGTAGGGCGTTCCATGGCATAGTCACTCTATCAGTGAAAAAGTGCTCTCTCAGTAGGCTGTTGGCTGGGACTGGCCGGAGAAAGCTGTGCTGGTTGGAGCTTCTTCTTGTTCTACCGTTGACTTTGACAGACGGGGCTATAAAATATGAAGCTTTTTTCTAATTCTAGCCATTTCAAATACTGAGAACATATTTAAACCATATTATAAAATTGATAAAACATTAACAATTTTATTTGCAAATTATAAATTAAAAAACAAATTGATTAAATAAAAATAATTTGAGTTACTTTTCCTATCTATTTCTATTTATTAGATCTAAATTTTGAATAAAATATAGTTAATTTATTTTAAAAATGATTAAATTCAAAAGGATGTGTCAAAGATGGTAAGGAGCTTACCAAAGAAGTGCTACGTAAATCTGGTAAACACATGAATGACTATATGAAATTCAATTCATCACTTGATTCGGCCAAAATTGAGGCCTTCAAACAATTAGAAAGAGCTCTACACTGCTCTGCATACAACTGCCTAGTTTCTCTATTTGTTCGCACCCAGACTGAGCCTAAACTCTATCTGGCCTTTTTGTTCAAGGATGACCCGAACAAAAACCAGTTTATTTTTGAACCTTTAATAGATAAGAACAAAACGTATAGTTTTTCTGTGGAAATGGAAAATTTTACCCAGAGACAAACAAAATTTGTCTCAATCCGTGATGAATTTAAATTTTCAACAAGTGACCACTCTTCACGTAATGTAAACTACATTAATGCGACACATTCTGTATCTTATCTAACCACCCAAAATTTGTATTCCAGCAGCCTTAGTGAAGAATTGAGCGTATTCGACTTCTCGGTACATTCATCATACTCTCAAACATACAACTCACAATCAAGCATGACAAGAGCTCCAAGCTTCAGGCGATCATACACCGACAATGAGCTTAACTCACAAGAACAAAGTGTTGAAATCGAACTAGATGAGCTAAATCAGCACGAGTCAATGGACAGTTTTATAAACTTATTGCAGTCGCTTGTTGTTAACAAAATAACACCAATTTATGACAATGGTCAAATACCAAGCGAAATGCCACCCTGGATGACTTTTATTCACAAAAAAATTCTAGATGTGTATACTCATGAGAATGTAAAGCTTTTTCTAATTCGAGCCATTGCCAATACTGAGAACATATTTAAACCATATTGTAAATTTTGGTACTCAGCTTTGATTGGATTTTTGGTTAATTCCAGTCTTTTGCGTGACCTTGAGGAAATGGATTGTTTCACTCTGGATCTCATGGTATTGCTTCTCTCATGGAGCTCAATTCAAAAGCCGGATCAAACCGAAGCCAAGCTAATAAACAGACTTTTTACCCAATTGATCAAAAGATGCTACCATGAAAACAGAGCTGTGCTAAAAAACAATATAGAACTGATAAAAACAATGACTGAATGCTGGCAAAACATGATCCAAGTGCCAGTTGAACTAATTTACAATTTTTTGACCAGCAATGATCATCGAAAACTATCCACTGGTATTCAATTATTTGGAGTTGTGCTATCTAACCAAATTGAAAACTATGAATATCCAATGGAAGTTTCTAGGGTTGATTTTTACAAATCTTTAATAAATTGTATCAAAGAGCCATCCAAGTTGATACATGCGCCAGCAGCCGAAGTTGTTGGCATGCTGCTTAAGCGCTTCGATTCTTATGACAAGGAATACTTTGAAGAGACAGTTTCATATCTGTTCGAAATTCTGCGCGAAGCAGACACATCACTATTTATAACATCAATACACAAGATTCAACTAAACTTCGCTGCCATATCGGAAAGATTTATGACCAAATTGGTGTTTTATTTGCCACAGCTTTATGGCGATTTTAAAAAAATGTGCGCCGAGTCAATACTAAGTTCCATACGGGTTCTTCAAGACCCGCTGTTCAAGACCCAGAACTTCATGGACATGCTGACACACCGCGATACACCACTACAATTAATTTGTCTAAAGATGATCTATGAAATTTTAGATAAACAGACTGATGACGACTTAAATCGGCTGATGCCTCACCTGGAAAAATTCATCCATCATCCACACTTGTCGTGTAGATACCAATTTGTACAAATACTCATTTCATTGTATGAAATTTACCAATTTAAAGTGAAACAAAGCACCTCAAGATATGAAATTTTAAATTTTTGTAAAGAGAATTTATTAAAAGCATTGATTGATGAGGAAAATTCTATTCGAGTCATGGCACAAAATTTTTGGACCGAAAAAGCAGACATGCCAGCAAGCACCATTGATCGAATGCTGCTCATAGTCGAAAAGCTCTATTCACCAAAAACTGAGCGCGAATTTTTAAGCTATTCAACTAATTTACTCTTGGAGAAAACTTCCAAGAGTCCTGACTATGCCAGACTGATTTTTGAGAACCCATTGAGCGAATGTATTTTTCGCGAGTATAATCTGAGTGCAGATTGGAGACGAAGACACGAAATAATGACACCTTTATTCGCAGAAACAGTGACCAATTCATTTTCAGATTCTACAGAATTGAAGCCCAATCTTAGAGCTACACAACAAGCCTTACAATTTCAGCCAACACAAAAAGTAATTAGTACACAAAATTAGATTAATTTAATAATCAAAAAAATATAATACATATTAGCTACATCAGTGATTATATATTTAATTGCATTAAAAAAATTGTTTCCCTTAAATTTTTTAAGAATTGTTTTATATATAACACATACATGTCATTTATCTTATAAGTTTTTTTTTAAATTAACAAAAAATTTTTAAACTAGAAAATTAAATCTTTTATATGTCGAAGTATAGTGGCTATTAAAGTTTAATAATGATTGACATGTTGAATGATTTAGTTTAACTTTTTGATTGTAAATTAGTTCTTCAAAATGGTATTTTCTATTTAATTAAATTAAAATTTATATTTTTGTGTTTAATTTTATATTATGTAATTAAAAAACAATTAATTAATATTTTATATTTCTTATATCAATTCAAAAATTTTTTTTTTTCAAATTTGAGCTATTCAAACTGAATATGCGAGTTCTATCCAAATCATGAATAATAAAGTATGTTCCAAGATTTATGAGTTAAGTTTAGATTAGATTAGCGCAAAAATCAATTAAATATTAATTTTAAAATCAAGTTAAAAGTTACTGACTTGACTTTAAAATTGATTTAATTTAACAACCAGTCACAAAAAGTGACAAAATTAATGGTTTTAGATCAAAAAACTTTAAATTCAAGAAGATTATAAATTAAATTTTCAATTTTAATATTAAAAAATTAAGAAAACTACGCAAAATTTTAATATACAAGCTTAATTTTTTTTAAATCACTCGGAAATTCGAAGCTTTTGACAGCATTTCTTTATTTTAAAATTAATTGTTTTTTGATCTTATATCAGTTCTTTATCACTTTTGATCAATTGATCAATTCATTTCAATTCAAAGAGTTCAAAACAGTTTTCAGTTTGAAAGCTTTTCAAAAGTTGCTTTGTTCTATCTATGTTGCTTTCTTCTAACGATTTTTACAAATTATTTAATTTGAAGAAAATTTTCTATCATCTAAAAGTTTAAATTCTTCAATAAAGACATGAATTTGGGGGCACTTGTTTGCAAGGCTATACGGTATTTGAATTAATCTTTTATTTAATTTAAATAATATTAATGTAACACGCTTTACATTATTAATATTTAAATACATATTTAAATTTAGATAAAAAATAATTAAAAAAAAAATTTTAAACAAATTGATTAGATTGATTTTTAAATTCTTAAATTTATTAGGTAATTTTTTGTGAAGATTATTTAAAAGTTTTTTGGTATTTCAAAAATATTGGTAGGAAAGAATTTATTTGGAAATTTAGAATTTGAATTTTATTTTTAGATTTGATTTTGAATGCTAGTTCACAAAAACAAATACTTTTGAAATAAATTCTAAGTAAACTTTACAAAAAATTGGTTAATACATTTAAAGATCGATTTTATCAATGAGTTGAGAAAATATTTTTCAAATTATCTATTTTTAAACTTACATAACATCTAAAGCGTGTTACAAAAAAAATTTTTTAAATAAAATTAAAGATTAATTCAAATATATTAAGATGATCTCTTTGAATCGAAATGATATTTTGGATTGATCGTTAACTTCAAGATGACTTATCTTGATTTTGACTTAACGATTTTGTACAACACTAATTTAGATTTAAATATATACCAAGCTTAAATATAAATTTTTATTAATCCAAAAAAAATTTTTTTTGTTTTTAAGATATATCAAAGCTCAAAACTTTTGTACCTGAAAACAGTTTCCTACGAGTTTTTTTTTTATCATTTCTTATTATTCTCTGTACCAACTTACCTTATCAAGTTCATTTAAGTAATTGGAGAATTTTATAACATCACTGTGTTGCCTGATAGTTTTAGTTTAATATTTCTAAGCCTTTATACATAGTTCAAATCACCAGATCCACCTTTTCAAGTTGCTCTTCTTTGTACCTTGTAAAGTTAATCTATATTTTATGGTTTAACTTCAAGGAAAAAAATTTGAAAAGCTTGATATTAATTAATTTCTTCCGATTTCTCTTCTTCACTTAAAATTATCCAGTCAAAAGAAAGATAATTTAAATAGTTAAAATTTAATACATAGTGTTTCCACATTCTCATATCACAAATTACACAATTTAAAAATAATTAGCTAAATTTAAATTTAATTTTGGTAATTTTAATCTTTTTTAAATGACTTAAAAAATTCAATTAAAGGTATTTGACTGGTTGACTCAGTCAAGCATAGACACTTTTACCGATAGTGCTCTAATTGAAACCAGATCAAGTCTACTATTTAAATCAGAGATAAAAAAAAAAGATTCAGATGAAAAAGAACTACTTAAACTTAGACGAAGGTTTCTAAAAGACAAGACAGACACTCAAAACAAATTTTTTGCCAGAAAACAGATTGAAAAAAAGAATAGAGACGAAGACTTAAGGAAGCAATTAAGAGCCAAAAGAGAGAGTCATGTGGAAAAATATCGAAATTACAGAATTGGTGATTTTCCAGATATTCAAATAAAACATTCGGAATTAATTGCTCCAATGCAAGCTCTGGCTCAAAAAGATTCTCAAATAGCTATGGTTTTGTTCGAGTCAATATTTGTTTCTATTCTATCTGAAATTTCCTATCTAAAAGATGAACAAGACAGCAACAAAATCCTAAAAGAGTTGACCAAGCATTTAAATGAAATGCTAGCAAACTCAGAGTCTTTTAATTCAAATTTTATTGCTTGTATGTTGGAGATATGCATCAGAAATCCAAAGTTAATAAAGTTAGATCCAACCTTGGTCACTTCAGCTTGTCTTAATAGTTTTAGGCAATCATTGGGTATCATTCTTTTAGAAGAGTATATAATAAATTATGAAGAAGAGCTAGAAGCGCCCTTGGAAAAAAGAATGAAATTAAATCCCAAAGATTCTGGGGCCAATATTTCCATTTTATGGATAGAGTTAGCTAAATTGTACCGCTCAATGAATGATTATGATAGCATAAAAGGTATATTTTTGGTACAATCAGACTTGGTGTGTGAGTATACCAAAAGAGGCATTGACTTCGAGGCTGTCAATGACTACTATACAGCCAAAAAAGAATATCAGACAGCTTTGGAGAGCGATTGGGAGGATAAAGTCAGTCAATCAGAGCAGGATTTGTGGCTTGAGTCGTTGCTGAAATGCTGTAACGAGTTGACAGATTGGAAGTCTATGTGTGAATGGTCAATGAATGAAGCAAGTTTAGATCAGTTGTTCAATGATGCGTATTATGTAGAGAACGTTTTTCCATATGCTTTTAGATCAAAGCTCAAGTTGATTCTACAAGAAGACGAAGAAGAACAAAAAAAACATAAAGATTTGATAAAATTTATTAATGGTCTTGAAGTAGAGCAAAAGAAATTTTTGGAACAGTCTTTTTGTCAAGAAATGGCTTTAATAAGTATTCACCAAAACGACTTGAGTGCAGCTAATTACTACGCTCATTTGTCAATTCAAAAATATCTAATGGTAAATACAGATTAAAAATATTCAATTAAAAAAAAAAATTTAATTTAATTTAATTAGAGAATTTTTTTTTAAGTAATTTATTATAAGCTTTAAAAAATTAAAAATTTAAATCTAAATTAAAGTAATTAATATTCACAAGATAATATTTCATTAGAATGAAAGCAGATAAGATCCATTTTGATATAAATTTGCTATAAGATTTTAGGATATTAATACTTGATTGCAAATTTATTATATATCTTGAATTAATTATAAACAGATCAATTCAAACTTAGAAAAAAAAAATTAATTTCTTAAATCTTGTGTTCTAGACTTTTCAAAAAATGAAACAAATTTTGTTTCACCCTCTGTGGAAGTCTGTGCAAAATCTGTGAAAACTAATTTTGATTTATTTTTGATACTTTAAAATATGGTTTAATTTTGTAAACTTCCACAGAGGGTGAAGCAAAATTTGTTTCATTTTTAGAACAAGTTTTGGACATTTAGAACACAAGATTTAATTTTTTTTTATTTTTGTATTCGAAGATTGCCAGAAAATTAACTTTTTTAAAAAGCTAAAAATTGGTCTTCTAAATGCAACATGGTTCAGCATACAAAGTTGTATTTTTACAACTTTCTTGGTTAGCTGCAAATTAGGGAAAAAATTTAATTCTACTATTTTTAGGCTAAGTGCATTTGTACTGTTCTCTTCCAATTGATACAACTTTTAGTTGTACACCATGTTGCATTTAGAGCACCAGTTTTTAACTTTTTTTAAAAAATTTATTCAATCAAGTCAAATTTTTGCTAAGCAGCAAGATTTTTTTACCAAACAGTTAACCATATTTAAGATTTGCTCTATTACCTGTGTGTGTATCTGATAAGATGCAGATGATTTATTCTTTTAAGCTAATAAAATAATTACATTAGTTTATCTATTTATAAGGAATGGTCAAGCACAAACAAAACAATCAAACAAAATCAAATAAATAAGCTTCAATCGCTGCAATCAATAGTAGAACTAAATGAATTTTTGAATTTTGTAAATCCCAACCAAGTATTTACGGCCAGCTTTGCCAAAAAAATAGACAATCTGATTGAAACTTGGTGCGAGTCGATGCCAAACATGCAAACAGATCCGCCTTGCACATGGGATGATGTGGTCACAAATCGTTCTATCTATTTTGAATTTTTTGAAGAAAAATATCTTAATTTAGTTAAAAATACTGAATCTTCTTTTGCTGGTGATAGCACTGTTAATGATTTTGACGAAGATTTGGTTAATTTAGGAAAAAAATTAAAGAAAAAAATATCAAAATCAAATTTTTTAATGAAAATTAAATTTGCCCAGGCTGCTCAATATCAAGGAAACGCCAAACTAGCACTGAATAAGCTTCAACAAACTCGGTCTATATTAAAATCTAAATATTCTGATTTTTCAGACTTGCAGTTGGTATGGATGCATTGCTATCTGAACACACATTTATGCAGATGTAAACAAGTAAACAATGCAGAGAAAGGTCTAGAGATGTTCTTTGATTCATTGGTTTTACGCGAAATTTTAAAATATGATACTCTTTCAGAAAAGTATAAAATTGGCCAAAAGAGTTATCTTTATGAAGAACACTGTATGTTGCACTCAAAATTTTCAAGACTGTTAATTGACTTTTATATGAGCATCAAGAATCAGAGCGATGGTGATAGCATACAAAACATATTCGAGGAGCCAAAAAATACAAAACAATTAAATGAATATATTCGAAATAATGACATAAATGATTTTGATGTAGTAAGTACTTTTTTCAAAGATTTGGATCAAATTTTAAATTAAAATTTGGCCATTGAGTCAAAAGTCAAACTAATCTATTGTTCAAAATTTTAGAGTCTACTAAGATGATTAAATCAGCTATTACCTGAATTTTAATCAGCTGATTTTAATAAAGAAGAATCAAATTTTGAAAATCTAAAATTTTAGTCGCTTTTTGATAAATTTGACAATCAGATTTAAAAATCAAAGAGATTTTTTCCTTTATGTACTTTTTGGTATTTTTTTATAATCTTGGTTTCAAAAATCTAACGGGATCCGGGGGTGTCCTGGTTTAGGAATTCAGTTTGGTGCAGATTAGAGAACTATTAGTAAAAATTAAAAAAAAATTGAACTGTTTATCAATTAAAATCTTAAATAAATACCATAGAGTACTAAAAGTAAAGGGGTCTAGGTATAAAAAAATACCAAAAAGTAAAAAAAGTATTAAATTATTAAAACAATTTCAATACAAATATAAAAATTAAAATTATTCATTCTAAAAATCGGATCTTTAATGATAAAGAGTGCCGGATTATAAAAATTAATTAAATACATTTATTAAAAAAACAAAAATTTTATCAAAAATTAATTTAACTAAAATTGTCTTAAATTTCTTTTGTCACTTAATCAGTTAATTTCAATCCACCTATTTTCTTCTTAAATCTTTGTTCCCTTCTACTATAACAAATTTCACAAAATCAAAAATTTTAAAAGAAGCTTTTTATTTTTATCCAGGAAACCTGATACTTTCCTTTCTAAAAATCGAATCTATTCAAGGCTCTGTTAAAATTTGGATATTATTTGTATAACCAGAAGATTTTTATAATCTTAAAACAGGTGTATATTGGGTTTAGCCTTTGTGAAAAAGCTATGACAGTAAGTTCGACTATATTCTGATTAATTCATTTTTAAAATAATGACCAGTAAAGTAATGACCCTTTGCTCTATAAGGAACGAATTAGGAAAAACTTTAAATTATCATCTCCATAATGACTGGCACAATATTTTATCTGGTCCATTTTTGATATAAATAATTTTTAATATAAATATTTTAAATTCAATAAAACAATTATTTTAGACGTTGTCCAAATTGATGAAACATGGTGTCGATAATTTATTAAAAATAGAGAATACATTAAAAGGTAGTTTAGAGCTAGCAACATATTGTGACTTTTATTTAAGAATAGTAGAAAATGGTATTTTACTCTTTTTTAAAAATATGTTTAATTATTAAATTAATAATTTATTAAAAAGATAACAATAACTTTGAAAATTTAATACAAATAAATAAAATTATTAGTACACAATTTCCACTAACAGTCACAGAACAGCTTTTAAATTCCATTCGGCTTAATTCAGTTGAGGCAAGAACAAGATTTCCTCGCTTGCTTCAGATAATTGAACTCTACCCAGATAAATGCATAGACAAATTCATCTCATGCAGCCAAGATATTCCAAGTTGGATGTTTTTGAGTTGGCTCAGTCAAATGACTGCTTTGTTGGATAAGCCTCAAGCAAAAGCAATTCATAAGATAATCGAAAAAATATCAGTTGATTATCCTCAAGCTCTTGTATATCCATTTAAAATGAGCACTGAAGGCTTTAAGTTTAGCTGTGAATCAAACGAACAAGGTGACTTTGTCCATAAGATTGGTCGTCATTTGAGCGCTCAGCTTCCTTTAGTTGAACAGTTAATTATGGCTTTGGAGCATCTGAACACCCCAAAACTTCTATTTAATGATTTAATTCTCGAAATAAACAATAATTTGAAAAAAAGTGACATAACAATCAAGTTATTCCAAGACTTGAACAACAATCTAATTGATTTAGAGGAAAAAATGGACTTTTGTGGCCGCTTGTGGACTGATTTTTCAAATTTTATAAAGCCTTTGTTTATTAAACAATTTGGAAAAGAGTTTTGCTTATTACCACAGCTAAGCGAAATGGATATTAAAAACAAAATTCAAGACATCTGTAAACAAGTGAATGAACATTGTCAATTGAAGCCAATGACTGGTAACTTGGGCGACTATTCTGCATGGCTGAAGAGTTTTAAGAGAAATATAACTAAAGACATCGAAATACCAGGTAATTAATCATTAAATTATTTGAATTATAAAATTTTATATTAGATAGTTAATGAAACTAAGACTTTAGATTAATTTTTTTTAAAAATTAGAAATTTTTCTTTTTCGGAAATAAATCCTAAATTTATTTTTTTGCAATTAAATTGATAAAAATGAATCATATCAAAATAATAATTCAAATGAAAACTATTTTTGTTTGATAAAAAAATACAATCAAAATGTTTTCATTATTCTTAACTTTTAAAGCTTAATTAAGATAATTTTTTTTCCTTTTAAAAAATAATATAATTCAATAAGTAAAATTTTTAAAGTTAATAATCAAAAAAGTTACTGTTGAAAGATTAAATTTAATTTCATAAAATATCAAAAGTAATTTTTTATAAAATATTTAATACTTCAGGTCAATATAATGGAAATGAAAAACCAATGCCAGAATATCATGTTAAAATAGAGAGCTTTGATGAAAGAGTAAATATTTTTTTAATTAATATTTAATTATTTTTTTATTTTTATATTTTTAACAGATACTGGAGATGAGTTCTTTACGTCGACCTAAATGCATTACAATACGTGGAGACGACCAAAAGGAATATAAATTCTTGGTCAAATGTGGTGAAGATCAACGTCAAGATCAGCGAATTGAAATTTTATTAGACATCATAAACAATTTACTTAAATCAGATTCTAAATGCTATCAACGTAACTTGTCAATTAAAACTTATCAAGTAGTTCCGATGACTAGCAAATTGGCCTTGATTGAATGGCTTCCAAACACAAAGCCTTTAAAACTTATCTTGGAAAACGATTCAGTCAATGAAGCACAAAATAAATACCATGAATTTATTAATAGAGTAAATAAAGATGGTTCAAAAAAGACCTACAGTGATATTTATGGTATGGTTTACGCAACATATAGCAGGGATTTAATTTGCCGGGAATTCGAAAAAATTCAAAGCTTAATTCCATGGGATCTTTTCAGACAATTTTTGCGCACTTTATCCTCAAATTCTGAAGCTTACTTTGTTCTTCGCAATGAGTTCATCAAAAGTTATGCAGTAGCTAGCACCTGTCATTACATTCTTGGAATAGGAGACCGTCATTTAAGCAACTGGATGATCGATTTAAAAACTGGTCAAGCGATTGGCATCGACTTTGGCATTGCGTTTGGTCATGCTACAATGAATATACCAGTTCCTGAACTTGTTCCAATTCGGCTAACTAGGCAAATTTTAAAACTAATTGCACCATTGGAACAGCGTGGACTTTTTGAGTCCAGCATGGTTCATTGTTTAAATGCTTTGAGAGAAAATAATGATCTTTTGGTCTGCATCTTGGATGTTTTTATCAAAGAGCCTTCCATTGACTGGATCGGAAGTGCAATTAAGATTGCCAAAAAAAATCTCAACGAGGACATGGAAATTACTTTGGGATTACAGTATGCAAAAGATAGGGTTAACAGTGTTAAACAAAAACTTTATGGTATTCATCCAAGCATCATAATGAAAAATGATTTGGTCAGTGGTATACACAAAGACTCAAAGTATATAAAGTATTTTGTTGATGTACTGCTTAGAAATCAACTCAATGATAGAAGCGACTTGGTCACAAAAAGAAAGGAAAATTATCGCCTTACTGTCCAAGAACAAGTTAAATCCATAATTGATCAATCGACTGATCCCAACATTTTAGGCAGAACTTGGATCGGATGGCAACCATTTTGTTAGATTTTTTTTAATTAAAATAAACAATTGACCATTCTATATAAATCGAATAAATTTTTTTTATAAATTAATTATTCTTTTTAAAACAAACTGTGAGGATTAATATCCTTTTTATTTAATATTTTATCTATTTGATCTATTGAAATGCTTAGAATGAGTGAAAAAGAAGAAAAATCAAATGATTCTACAAAAAATATTTATTTGAACTCGACTAAAGACTTTACTCCTAACAAATATGAAGATTATGGCTATTTTTTCTATCCACAACGATTTGGAAATGTCATTAAACCTAAATGGTATGAAAAGTTTTTCTCTTATGGTAAATCGCGCGAGATTTTTAACAAAACTCTATGCGAACAAAATGTAGAACAGTGCGTAGAAAAGCGTAAGTTTTTAAAAATAAATATTGTTTTTTTTTTAAATACCGTAATGCCTTGCCCCCTAATGCGACACTTATTTTCAGAATTCTGGATTTTAATGCTGCATTTAACCCACTTTTTTTTCCAGATACGCTGCGACTAAAAATGCTGCAGTTAATGTCAAAATTTTGGTAAAAATGCCGCATTAAATATGTAAAAAATAATAAAAATTTTTTATTATTAATTTTAATTTTTATTATTTTTAATTTTGATTATTTTTACATATTTTTTTCATATTTAATGCAGCATTTTTAGTCGCAGCGTATCTGGAAAAAAAAGTGGGTTAAATGCAGCATTAAAATCCAGAATTCTGAAAATAAGTGCCGCATTAGGGGGCAAGGCATTACGGTAATATAATTTATAAATATTATTTTTTTTAAGATCCTGGAGTAAAATTACTTTTGAGTGCGATGAAAAGTATTGGATGGTAATGTATTTTCCTCATAATTGACATTCATTTAAAGCCAGCTTTAACCAGCCTTTGACTGGTTGGAATGGAGACTTATTCCTTCCTTTCAGCTTAGATTCTGAACCGATAAATGTTAAATAAGATTGATTTTAGTTTTTTCAATAATTTTAAATGAAAGAGATCCTTGATAAACATAACAAGATTTAAGAAAATTATTGTTTAAAAAAAAAATAGATCAAAAATTATTCAAAAAAATTTCATTACAAATTAGAAGATATTTTTAAAAGTCGAATGGAGTCTTGAATTCCCTTCGACCAATTTGATTTTTTTTATACAAGCCTTCAGCAATGCAGGTTCAAGTCTTATAATAATTTTTATATAAAAAAAAATTTAATCGATCAATTTAAATCAAACAATTAGTATCTTTCTTTTTGAATAACCCATTTATGCTCTAAATATGTTCCAATTTGTCTAAGACAGCCTGCCATTATGCCATTTTACCACAAAATCCACAATCCTTCAATCCAAGTGTTTTAATTTAAAAAATCTTTTAAAAAAATTAAGATTGACATCCTTTTAGTTTAAGAAAAATATCATTTGATACAATTATTTTTAGATAAACTTATTTTTACTTTTTTGTAATAAAGCGTGTTTATTAAGTGTCTTTTTTATAATTAATTTTTTAACAATAGATAAGAATAAAAAGTATTTTTCTATTAATATTTTATTTTTCAAGCGAGGCAAACATTTTGAGGCACTTTTCATGTGAATATTGTGATAAAGCCGTAAAAGGTGGCTTTGATCCTTCAACAAATCAAGTAAAACAAGATTTATCTTAAGTTTTTGAATAAAAAATAATCAAGAAAAACTTTTAAGTCAATATTATGTTATAACACCTTAGAAAATCACAGTAAAGACGAAATTGCCGTAGAACTTATGCGATCTTTACTTCAATCATATGACTATTGTCGAGCTGAATATAACATGTTTGACTTGAGGCACTTGGCATGCACACAGGTTCTAATTTTTTTTTTATTCATAATAGATAATATTGTGCCACAATCGAGTTAATAAATATGAAGATTGTGCCGAAATATTGTCCCATGAATTGGTACATGCTTTTGATTATTGTCGAGCGATGATTGATGTTGAGAACAATTATCATGTAGCATGTACCGAGGTAAACCTAGTGAATTATTGCCAATCTTATTAATATCTATTTTATTAACAGATAAGAGCAGCTAATTTGACTGCATGCTCTTTGATGGACGCTTTCAGCAATGACGCAGCGCTGTTTCATATCAAAGATGCTCAAAAAGAATGTGTTCGCCGTAAAGCTGCGCTCTCGTTACAGATGGTCAGAAATATATCTGAAATTGAAGCTTTTAAAGTGGTTGATCATGTCTTTGAAAAATGCTACAATGACATGGAACCCTTTGGTAGACGAGTTCCCACTGAAAATGATTCTTTAAGAGCCTATCGAGATCGAAAGCGGTTTGGCTTTGAATAAAATCAATGAGAATAATATTTAAATTAAATTCATCTAAAATTAATAAAATATTTAATTATTTGAATTTTTATTCTGTTGAAATGAAATCACAGTTGTCCTCTTATCATGATTTTTAAATGGGTTGTGTCTTAAACAATAATTGAAAGCAAAAATTTGTTTACCAAATAAGTTGACCTTTCTTTTTAAGAATAAAGCAGATCCTTTCAATAAGTGTTGGGATCCGTACACCAGGTCTGTCAACCGGAAAGAATTTTACATACCAGAAATTGTATCTGCAATAGCCGAATAATTTTTAGAAACGGTTCAATGATTAATAAGATTGACAGTCAAAAAATTTTTAATTTTGGTAATTGTTGTTGGTAGTTAAATACATGTCATTTTTTATATTTTTTTTAACTTTCAAAAATTCATTTCTTCACATTTTATTTTTTGTATCATTCTTTGGAGTTTATTCATTATCATTCTTTGCTTTATTATTATGAGGATTTTTTATTAGTTTATATTAGTGAAAATTTAAAATTTTGTGCCTTTTAAAATTAAAAAAATTAATTAAATAACTTAATCTCAATTTTTTAATATTTTTTTTTTCATTGAGTTAACCGTAATTTTGGCCGCCTTTTTTGTCTGACCATATTTTTTGACTGTCTAAAAATTTGAATACCAGAAAGGCCGGTTATGTGACCACATATGGATTTTTCATTGTTGACCTAAAGTAGAACTTCAAGCAGAAATTTGAAAGGAAATAATAGCGAAAGAGCTTACCGACTTCAGTGGAAAAAATTTAATGCCACTATGCTCATTTTTTTCTCCAGCTATGGACACCATGAGCTTTTGGTAAACTCGATAAAATGTCTTTAAATAAAAAATTCTTTACGATTTAATGTTTATTTTCATGTAACTTTTATCTAAGATTATTCTAATGATTTCCAGAACTTAGGCGAATTCTTATTTTGTTATTTCACTATAGGTCATTTTGAATATAAAATCATAGATCTTAAACAAGAGTTGAGTAGTTAATTTTTTTTTAAATAAACTGCTCTAAGTGGTGTAATCAATGAAAGGGTTTTTGATACAATATATATTTTTCACTATGTATGTGATCAACTTGATATCTAACTTTAACTTTTTGAAGTAAAATAAATGATACATTTTATCTATTTGACTATTTGAAAGATTTTTTTTTCTTTTTAAAAAAAAAGAGTTATTCAAAATTTTGAATAAAATTAAAATTAGATAAAATTTTTAAATTCAAAATTTGAAGCAAGTAATTATTACTGTTTAGATAAAATGGTCTTTAAAGTTTTAAACTTGATTGCTTAAGATAATTTTGGTGTTGTACTTCCGTTTATAAAAAAAAAACTGAACTTGAAATTTTATTAAAAAAATAAATATAAAAAATTCATATAATTCTATCAGATAAATTTATTCCTAAATTTGAGTATATATCCGATTTGGGATCCGGATAGTATGAACTCCAATGAGTTACTTTACAATCATTGAAAATATTTTTTAATAAGAAAGAATGATTAAAACTTATTCTAGACTCAAATTGATTCAGACACAGTGAATTAAATTCCCAAAAATTTCCAATTACTGAAATCCATGATGAATAATTTTCTACAAATTTAGGCAAAATCAAAAATCTCGCTGAAAGTATCAGGTATTCTGTTAAATCTTTAATGTAAATGTTCAATTTCCATTCACCAGGTGATTTCAATTGAGTAAAATTATCAACTTTTTGAAAACTGTGAATAAGAAGTTGGTTTTTTTTGTTCGGATAAAGTCCAATTAATTTTTCCTTGGTACAATCACCTGAGGGGTCAATCCATTTGACAATTATTTCAATAAGAGTATTTATAGGGTCAAATTCCATTAAAAGAATTGGATTGTCATCAATATCCATTATGCTGGCATAGTTTGAAAATTGTCTCTCTTTTTGCTCAAAATCTGTCGAAATTTGAATTTTAATAAGAGATTGGAGAAAATTTTCGCGCATCAAAATCAAAGATTGGTTTTTAGTCTCATTTAAATTAAAAACTTTAATAAAACTCTTAGGACTCTTAACCTTAATAAAAGCTTCAAATTCCAAGTTTATATCTGTTTTTGAATTTAAGATGTATCCTTTGAATGAGTCGGCTTCAAAAAATGCTTCAACACTCTGCAGTGCATAATCTTTGCCAATTAAATTCTGATCTATCTTGCCAACATCGGCCAAGTCTTGAAATTCAAGCCAGACAATTTTTGACATTATTTCGAATATATTTCCAAATTTAACTTCATTTGTTTCGCTCAAATCGAAAACATTTTGCCAAAAAGAGTTTAGGGATTTGAAATTACCATCATAGAGACCATATATTGATTGGTCTACATAATTTATCATTAGATTGTTGTGCAATGGATCGAATTTTCTTGCAAAAAAAACACTCGTATTCTTCAAGTCCTTAATAATTAGTTTAATAAATAATTAAAATAAATGAATTTTATTTTTTTTACTCTAAAATATACCTTTATGGTCTGAATAGAGCTTTTTAAAGAGATAAAATTTGGAGAACAACCACACCAATCAACAACTTTTTTGTGCTGACAATTGCAACCAATTTTTCGTTGCCAATTAACAAAACGTAGATGATTGTTTACATAACTGTGATCACAAAAGGGTGAATTTTGTAAAACCGTATGAAAAAAGGACTTGAAATTTTAAAATTTTAAATCAATTTTCTTATAAAAAATAAAGATAATATAAAAAGGCTTTACTTCTGAAGGTAGAAGAGAATAATTAAAAAACAATCGTAAATTTTCTATGTAAGCATCTTTTGATTTTGTGATATAATTAACAAATTTGGAATTTAAACAGAACCAGTCAGAGCCCCCAGTTAATTGAATTCCTAATGGTAATGTTTTTTCTCCCAATCGCCACATTCTATTTTCACATTGCATAAATGAAACTTCATAAGCCTGATTCATTGAAAATCTGAACAAACAAATTTGTGATATTATTTTTTAGATTATTTTTTTCATACTTTTCAAAATTGCTTTTAAAAAATTTCAAAAAATTTTTATCTCTGTTTTTACTGAGAAAAAGGGTTAACTCCTGAACTGATTTAATTGGAAAATCTGACTCGCTCAAATTTAAAATGAAGTCCCAAGACCATATTTTTTTTTCTTTCATTTTGACCAACTCTTCCATTGCTTTTAAATGCATTTCAAGCAAAGTTGTACCTCCCCAAATTGTTGGATAAGACCATTTGGCAATAAAGAAATTCTTTTTTCCACTCATTTTGATAAAATTCTCAATTTTACTCCTTAAATAGCTCCTGCGCTTTAAATAACAATAAATTTATTTGATTATTTAAAATTTTTAATTTAATTTACTTGATCAATATGGAAATAATAAAAATGCATATTATCATATATTGTTTTGATTAGTCTAAAAATTTGCCTTAAAGATCGCCCATTAAGTGTTAACAAAAAAACAATACGAGGAAGATTTTTTTCAGTCTTAAGTTTTTTATAGTCACTAAGGATCGTTTTTAATTCTTGCTTTTCATAAAAATAGTCCACTTTTTTGGTACCTTAATTGGTAGAATAGATAAAATTTACTTTTGGTGTAATTTCATGTGTTACCTAAAAGACCAGTGTGGTAAACATGGAAGATTTGCTGATTATCAGTGCATTGGCTAATTTCTGCACTTAAGTCGTTTGTAAGATTTTTTAAGCAAACACATTCCAAAGCATTTTGGTCAAAAGCAGAAAAAGAATGCTGTTTGATGGTTAGACACAAATGAACACATAATTCCAATGAGTTTATATCATGGTTAAGTGTAAATTGGTTTAATTCAGTTTCATTTTTGTCTGGAATATTTTTTAAATACGTTTCTAGACTTGATTTTTCAACACATCCTTGAAGAAAATCAGCTGATCTGTTTAGATTAAATGCTTTGGGACATTTTGATTCCGAGTAAAGTCCATAGAGAATTTTTTTGCCTCTCAAATCGTTCAAGTTTAAAGAAAGATTATTTTGTTCCTCGAATTTGGATGATATTTGTTTAATTTTTTCCTTGCATTCCAAAGATTTGGCCCTATCCATGCTTGACACGGCATACTTATTATTTGTTATGCCATATATCTTTTAAATTTTTTTTAAAATCATTTTATAAATGAGCTCATTTTATGACAGAACTTACCTGTGAATTGCCATAACACAATATACTTAAAAGCAAAAAAAATGACAGCATCCTAATCAGCTTACAAATTCACTTTGTAACTAAATAACACTTAAAAAATCTGAGAAAATTAAAGAAAATTGTAATTACTTTAATTAATGTCTTACAATGGAAAGACTGCTATTAAATACTAGATGACTACCAGGACAGATCATTATAAAAGGATCGCCATTAATAAGGACATTCTCTTAATTCGATCTAAAAAATTAAAAGAAATGTTCAATAATTGATAAAAAATCATCTAATATCAATTAGATAATTTATTATAATGAGACAAATAAACAATAGTCAAGAAAAAAATGTCTTATTTTAACTTTGAATGCTATGGAATATCTATTTTAATAGACTGTTCCCTAATTAAGTTCCTAATTTTGGTTAAAATATATTCCATTTTTATTTGAATTGTTAATCAAATTAGCACAGCTAAAAAAACAATATTTTCCTATTTAAATATAAAATTTGAAATCATAGTTAAACTTGGAAAAAAAATTTACTAAAGATAAATATTATAGCTTTTAAAAAATACTATTTTAATTTTTTTAAATTATAGACATAACAAATATTTGCAGAATCATTTCAGTTTCATTTGATTAAAATCACTTCTTTAAATTAAAACAAAAAATAAGAGTCGTATCCAAACTGAGATCATTCTAATGATGCTTGTTGGGTTAACAAGACTGATCACTGAGACAAAATGATCAAAAAAGTTAAAATAAAAACAAAATGAAAAGACATTTGATCATATTTATATTTATGGTACAATTTTTAATTATTGATTTAAGGTTTATAGTTAAAATTATAAAGTTTTTAAAAAATTACCACTAATTAATGTTAGTATTAATGTTTTTAAGTCTCTAACTAATTGTTCATAGTTTTTATTAATTGAACTCATAAATGAATTTGTCTTATCTAAAAGTTAAAAAGATCAAGTGGAAATTTCTGAATAAAATTAAGTGTTTGTAGTTAAATGGAGTTTTCTGATCATTTTTCATCATATTGGACACGGGACTGGATTTGCATGGTTGCTAAATGTCAATGCTACATTTTTTTTTGGCATTAACTGAAACTACATGTGATTCCATGGCTAAACAAGATATTTTTTTAAATAAAGCTTTTTTGGTCAACGCTGAGATCATCGATTTGGTGATCAGATGATAATTGTTTGACAAGACTCAAAATAATCATACAAAAATAAAATTTAAATTTATATATTTTATTTTGGATTTATAAAATTAATTAATTAAAAATCTTTTTATCAATCATTAATTTTTCAATTTATTGCTTAATTAATATCTAGCCGAACTGATTGTTTTTAATCCTTCTCGACCATTCATTCCAAGAACCCTTTGGAAAGTATTATTTTCAAATTGGATCTAGAACGGATAAGTTTACCACATAAAGCGACACTTTTTCTGCTCCAAGAGAATCTAGAACAAACATTAAGGCACTTCCTCTTGGATTTTTCATACAATAAGTAACAATTGGTTCCTCCAGACTGATATTTTTTTGTCTTATCACTGACAGAAAATTAGTCATTGTTTAAATACTTAAATTTTTACTTTCAAAGAGTTGTAGATCAGATTTTAGCAAGTTAGATCCAGATTGGAAAAGACTTGAGAATGGCACATTAATAGCTGTTGGGATATGACCTTTATCAAACTCAATTTTTTCTCTAGCATCTAAAATTGTCACATTTTTGGCCTTTACAATTGCTACCATTTCTTCGAATGATTTCGCCAATTCAGGTCGATAAAATACATGAAACTTTTTATTCTTAAATTGTTTAATTAGATATAATTACTAAAATTATAACCCAAAATTACTGGATACTTTGGAATTTTTGTTGTCAAATTAAATCCTCTTGAATTATAATTTTTTAAACCTCCATCCAAAATTGATAAAAAATCATGGCCAAATACCTTTTGTTAAGATTAAATGACATTTTTTTTGATTCAAAAATATTCACCTTAAATAGAAACCAGGCTCTCGCTGATGCGTTTAGGCCAAATTTAGAACGATCATAAATCAGAATATTGTCATCATTAGATATCCCTAGAGAAGATACATAGTTCTCAAAATATTCCGGCTTTGGTATATCATAAGTTACAGAATCGTTTTTGTTTAAATTTTGTGCAGCATCAAAATAAATTGCGTTAGGAATATGTCCACTAATTAAGCGAATATAAATTTATCATAAAATTTAAAAATTTTACTTAATATAGTTTAATTTTGTTGAATTTTTAAGTCCGGCCTCAAGTATCTTTACTTGGTCTTGGAAATCCATGTCGGCCAAAATTAAATTAAGACTATTGGAATCAACAATTGGTCCTAAAATAAGCTCGTCAAACTCAGTAAAAAATTGTCCTTTTTAATTAGATTTGAATAAAAGGTTTTAGAGTGATGTAATCTTTTTAAGTCTTTACCATTAGCGATGGTTGTCAAGAAAAAAAAGCTAAAAATTGATGCTAATATTTTGGGAACCATTTTTTTAAATTTAAATTTTGGAATTATTAATTTATTTAAATAGAGCTAATTTTTAAAAATAGATAAGTACTGGTCACATATTTTAAATTATTTATTCAGAGACTTATTACAAAGAATGTGGAATATTTTATTGTAATTAAAATTTACCACTGATCTAAAATTGGATTAACCTGGTTAAGAATGAAAAGTATGAGATACCAGAGTGAACACTGAACTGGTAAATTTCCAATTTCGTTTCATCTCGTTCTCGGGCCCATACTATAGAAATGAATTCTACAACTCTGCAATGTAGACATTTTAAATTTTAGAATGTCATAGATTAAATCAAATTAAAATTTTTTAAAATTTAATTATTTTATTAAAAAAAAAATTTGTGTTTTTTTCAAATTGTATCTATTTAAATTGATTTATTTAGATAAAAAGAGAAAAAACACTATCTAAATTGCGCACAATGACTTTGATTAATCTGTGCACTATGCTGTCAGCTCTTTGAGAATATTCAAACCATGAGCCCTTTTGAAATTATTTTTTTTGATAATTATAAAAAATAATTTAAAACTTACATTATAGACTGAAACTCTCTTTGCACCAAGTAAATCTAGAACAAACTTTAAGGTTGAAGCTCTAACTCCCGACTGGCAATAAGTAATAATTGGCTTATTAAGATCAATTTTATGGATTGAAATCACTAAAAAATATTTAAAAATATCCAATTTGGAACTAATAATGTTCACTTAATAATATACTTTCCATTAGCTCCTCTCTACTTCTTAATAATCCTGTTACGGAATCGAAAAGATTATTATATTGTATATTAATTGCGTGTGGTATGTGACCGCTTTGGTATTCTGAAGAATTACGAGCATCGATTAAAATGTTTCTTTTAGTTTCAATATTTTCAATTATATCTTCGTATAATGTTAGAAGTTCAGGTTTAAAAGAAACTTTGTAGCTTACTTCCTATTAAAAAAAATTAAAACTGATAAAAACTTGAATTATTTTACTGAATATTTTGGAACATTGGTTGAAACTTGAAGTTTATTTCGAACCCAATCATTAAGACCTCCGTTTAAGATTCTTACATTATTGTTACTGAAAAGCTTTATTAAATAATAGAGTCGTGACGATTGCTTAAACCCATAATCAGAACGATCATAAATAATTAATTGATGATAGTTTGAAATTCCTAAAGAGCCTAAATAGCTTTGCCATGCTTCAAAGCTTGGCAAAGATAACTCGATATAGGCTAATTTTGTGGAATTGAAAGCAGCGTCGACATAAATGGAACCAGGTATATGTCCACTTTGACAATTGCTTTACAAAGTCTTAAAGTTTTGATTAAGCTTACTCTTCATAATATTTTTTGGCACTTGTACCAAAATTTGTTTCAATAATTCGGTGGGTTTTGTCAAAGCTTGGTCTGTCTTTAATGCTGTTCAATTCATTTGAACTAATCAAAGCAGACTCTTCACATTTACAAATATTTTCTTTAAATAAAAATTAAATTAAATTTTCAATTAATTTAATACTTTTAACCTGATAAAATTTTATGGAAACAAACTGCGAAAAATAGATAATTTAGCATCACCTATTATTTTAGTTTAAAAAATTGTATGCAAAGTTATGAATATTTAAGAATTTGCTTTGAAGTGAATTTTAAATATTAATTATCATATCTTAGATTTTTTTCAAATTAAAATTAAACTTTCTAATTTTGAAATGAAATTAAATATATACAATCAAGTATGTAAACCAAACAAATATTTGAAAAAGTTAATATACATCAAAAAACAGAATAGTTCAATCAATAAATAGGAAAATTGTTTAAAAGAAGAGAAAATTGTCATTTATTAAGCAAAAATTAATTGAATTAAGCTTTAAAAATAAAATATCATAAAATTAATTTTAAATAAAAAGCAAACAAACTAAAATATGTGATCATTGAATTTTATATTTATTTAATGATCTTTTTTATTAGTAAATTGATTCATAATATCATTAGGCAGATTAGACCGATAGCTATTAGGTTGATAAATTGTTAAACTTTTATCTACATGATTGTACACTAGCCTGTACGTCAGTTGACTCTTTAAAACTATATTTTTAATTTCATTTAGCAAATTATTAAATTTTCCAAGAACTGGTTGAGTGTCTTTTCTACTTTCTAGAAGTTGATTGATTTGGTCAAAATTTAACTTTCGAATTTTATTTAAGACTCCATTGGAATGATTTCCGATCACAAGATTGTTTGTTTGTGAAAAGAACATCTGAGCCCATTTTTGTTTTGGAAAGGTAGAACCCGATTTAGTGGTAAGCTCCACTAAATCTTTTGGCTTAAAAATTCCATCTTGAATATACCAAAGCTTCTTGAATTGACCGAATATCTGATCGTTTGTGATATCTAAATTTTGCAGTTGGGCTTCCTCATTTTCTTGGACACAGTCTACTTCGAAACGAATCAAAAATTGATGATCCCCAAAACCATATGACGTGATTATTCTATGTCCAGAATAGTCTTCTTGGGAAATGCATGCTTTTTTTTCAAAATCTTCACCATATGAATTATTCTTAGCTATTGGACTCTTCTCTCTTCGAACCATCAGTATGAAATTTCCAATTCTTTCCAAGTCGATAATAAAAGATTCGCTGGCTTTTCTATCTACTAAATTGAACAATTTTCTTATATTGTTGCGGTCAGAGATAAAACTTATTCCAGAAAAATCAAAATTGGGCGAACACAAACTTATAGAGCGGAATATTGGCTCCATTGGATAATTTGGTAGATAAAGTCTGTTCATGTCCACAACGCTATTTTTTGTATTTCGCCTCAATTCTTCAGAAAGAAGTGAATCTAAATCATTTTTAAGTATTTTTGCCTTTCCAGGGATGTATATTAGAGGCTTTTGCTTCGAACTTTGTGTTGACCAGCTATAAGAAGCAATTTGCTTGCAATCTTTTAAATTTGTACAATCAATATCACTTGATTCTAATTCATTAAAGTTTATTTTTTTAATCAAAACAGAATTCTGAGCATTTTTTTCTATCCATTTAAGCTTATTTTGCATCATTAACTATTATTGAAAATTGAAAAATGATTTTTTCAGAATTTTTCCAAAGTATCTTTAATTATGAAATTAGCAATGAATTTAAATTTATTTTTAACTTAACATTATATTGGTATTTTTGAAATTATCTTGAATCACATTTATAAAATATAGATAAAAAATAGCTATATCTTAAGTAATTAGTTTATCAGAAAATTTTTGAAAACTGGAACAAAAGAATTATAATCAATTAATTTTATTTCATAATTATATCATGTCACATTTATTCATTCTATATTTTAGATTCTTTAGAATATTATTGAATAACAATAATAAATTTTTATTTAAATATGCAAATATTGATCACTAATGAGACCTCAGTTTGATTAAATCCAATTAAATATCTTAAGCAACAGTTAATATTTTGGAAATTTCATTCTAGATATTTCTATAAACAACTTTAAAAAAATTGAATTTAACTAATTTTTTTACTTTTTATTAGTTTTTAAAAAAATTTTTAAGATAAGAGTTTTAAAATCAAATAATATATAAAATTGAAAAATAAAATATAAAATTGAACTTTGTTTCAAAAATTAAATTAATTCCTATTAATTTGAATATTTAGGTACAAAGTTTTCAAATCCTTGGCAAAGAAATAAATGTACCTTAATTTCGTTCAAAGAACATATTTATATTTTTAAATCCGCAAATATTTAACCAAGATTTAGAATTCACAAATTTAGATATGCAATAATTACATTATCAATCTTGGTAAAACGACATGTGACATATTGGAAAATTTGTCAAACTTTTCGTAAATGTATTTGGTTTAATCATACTTGAGCAATGAACAGAACCAAATATTATTATGCAAATTTATTTCACGTAGTCTAAAATTCACCACAAACATATCAAGGAAAATCTAGCTCAATATTATATAAGTTGTATGATTATCCACGTTTTAGGAAGCATGAAACCGTATTTACCAAGACTTGTATACCATTCTTTTAACTTTTTTCGAAGGTATAAATAAATGATAAATTTTCAACACTTAGCCAAATAATTAAATTAGCAAATATGAAATTCATTCTTTTACTAGTTATAAACATCGCCGCTCTGGCTAGATGTGACATATTTAGCTGTCCAAGCTCTCCTGTAATGCAATATTTCGATGCTAGTAGCTATGTTGGAAAATGGTATGAAATTGAAAAGCTCTCCATGGGATTTGAAGATAATCTAAAATGTGTATTCGCTCAGTATTCAGCTATTAATGGAACCCATATCAAAGTACAAAACAATGGCTTTAATACGTAAGAGTTATATTGTTGTAAATTTTAGTAAATTATTAATTTTATAAACAGACTTACAAATGAGTTAGATACCATCAATGGTTATGCTTTTATTCCGAATTTAAGTACCCCAAATCATTTATTGGTCGCCCTAAAGGTTCCAATAAATGGATTTTTTATTGAAAGAATTGGTAAATATGACGTCTGGGCAACTGATTATGTTAGCTATTCGTTAGTATATTCTTGCCAATTTGTTCCAAGTATAAATAGCAAAGTTGAAAACGTTTTTATACTCTCACGGACAAAAACACTTGACAGTAATGTTTTGGAACAATTAAAAGGAATGCTTAGCCAAAAGGGATTCGATACCTCCAAATTGTCAGTGACAACTCAAGATTGTAATTATTGAAATTAAATAAGAGAATGAAAATATAGTTAGTCTTAAATCAAATTTTAATATAAAATAAAATAATAAACTTTATTTTTTTATATCAATTTTAAGTTAATTCCTAAAATATTTTTCACGATTAATTACTCTTTACGTTTTCCTTAATTAAAACAAGGTTATTTTTCTTAAAGATCCTCGTAAACTGTCGCCCGATCTTAGATTTTACAAATAATTATATGAAGTTGCTTTTAATTATAATTGAACCAATATTTTATCAAATATTTCTTAATTTGAAAGCCAAAATTTTAATAGGTGGTTTTACGTCAATTCTTTTAGTAAAAAACATCATTGTTGAACTGAAATTTTAGCCTTTATTTAGTTTTTTGTATCTAGCCCCAGTATTACCCAATAACCCCATAAAAGATATAAATATTCTAAAACTAGATAAAGTTTTGAGCATTTTACTGGTTTTACTTTTTTTAATCATGAACGTTTTGGATTTAATAAAATAATAATAATAACAATAGTAATAATAATATCTGCACTATATATATTTCTTTCTACAATGATGCTCAGAAGCGTTTAGCCTTATTAGATGAAAGACTTAGGCAGACTTTACTTTACTCTATTCCAAAAAAACTTCTTTGTCAATGACCGCTTTGAAACATTTCTTGAAAACTAATTTAACTTTTACAAAATAACAATTTTAATTAACTTAAGCAATAGGCGATCTCATAGTAGGTCATCTCCGCAAGCTTGTTTGCCATAGTATTAATTATTATTAAAGAAAAAATTTGTTCTTGTATTGAATTAGATTTATCCTAATAAAAGCATATGACATTGATCAATTTTTTTATATTGAAAAAATCAGTAAAATTTTAAATAAAAAATATTCTTATAATACGATTAAACTATAGTTTTATTAGTTGATTTAAGTATTTTTAATTAAATTTAAATTTTATATAGAAATTTTTTCATTCAAAATATTCCGAAAATAAATGACATATGACATTGGTCTCAAGTGATTCAAATTTTATTTATTCAATAAATATATTATCTAAATTCAAATAAATTAGAATAAAACAAATATTTTTAAATAATTTATTATAAAAATTTTGATTTTGATTCTATAAATATCATATTAGACAAAATTGGTTCCTCTTAATGAAACTAAAAATATATTTCTAATTTTAGACCGTGTTTTAAATTTTATGTTAATTTTTAAAACCAGACTTTTCATTTTGAACTTATCTTTTAATTGAAAATGCCTCAAACAATTGAAAAAGCAAGCAAGCGAGAAATTCATCAACAATCAAAGTTATATACACAATTTTTATCTAATATAAATAAAATTCTCTAAATTAAGTATTTATAGGTTTAAATCAATTCATATTTTTGGTGCGCTTGCAATCTTATTAATAGCATTTTTATCGTCCACTTACATTCCGCAGGATTATCTAGAAAAATTAAGATCCTACATGTTTCCTGAATCTGGCACCGCATTACCGCCATTAATAGAAGCGGATCAGTTAAATAAAATTTTCCAAGATAGAAATTTTGACCAAGAATACCGAATTATTGAGGCATTCTTCTCTAACAAATTTAATGAAAATTTTGACCAAGAACACATCCCTAAAGCGATATATTTTGATACTCTACACGGAGCAGAAGCGAATGAGTTAATTCCAAAAAATATACCAAGTCCGGAACAATTTCAAAAATATGTTGGTTCATTGGGTATTTCAAATAACCATCATGTGATAATTTATGACAGATCTGATAATGGTTTCTTAGTTTCGGGAAGAATTTGGTATTTATTTAAGATGTTTGGCCATGATAAAGTATCTATTCTAAATGGTGGCTTGAATTTCTGGAAAAAATCTAAATATCCAACAACCAAAGATTCTTTTTTACCAGCAGCAACTGAATTTAAAATTAACTACAACAAAAATATGATTCGTAGTTTCGATGAAATACAAAGTAATGTCAAGAGTAAAGAAATGGTCTTTATTGACGCAAGAGAAGCTGAAAGCTTTAACAAAATTCATCCTGAAAATGGTATAAAAGAGCATATACCTAATTCAATTAACATACCATATAGCAGCTTGTTCGATCCTGAAAAAAATTTACTTAAGAGTTCTTCTGATTTAAAAAAAAGTGAGATGTTCTAATCTGTTTTTTATTTCTAAATTTCATATTTTTTAAAGCTTTTGAGAATAATGACATAGATTTGGAAAGACCAATAATAATTGGATGCATGTTTGGTGTTCGATCATGTACCACAGCATTTGCTGCATTTTTATCAGGAGCTAAATCTTTTTCCTTGTATCTTGTAAGAACTTACATTATTTCAAATTAAAATTATAAATGATTAATTTTTTTAGGGTTCATGGAATGAATACAACCAAAAAATAAATTCATAGTTGGATATTTTCTTAATAATTAATAAAAAGTTCAAATTTTATTTTAGTTTTAATAATTTTTTATTTATTTTAAATAAATAAAAAAATTTTATTGTTTTTTTTTTAAATTATTTTATTAATTGAATTCAATTATTAATGGTTTGCCAGCTTATTTAATTCCAAATAAAAATTTCAATTTTTAGCTCTACCTGACTGGTTTTTGCTTTCATTCTCTGTTTTTATTTATTATCCACAAAATATTCACCAAACATGATTTTTTATAAATGGGCGAAAGTAAAAAACCGTTTTTGTTTTCTAGAAAAAAAATATGTTCCAGTCAGCCAAAATTGCTGAAATTTTATACTTATAAACTAACACCTTTCTTGTTAAAGAAATTGGTGTTATTAGCTTTCTACCTCTATTTATACGGAAACGGGCCCTTTTCACCTTGACCGACTTTTGACTAAAAATGTCCTCGAAGTTTTGAATATTAATAATTTTTGATATACACATATTCTGATGGCAAATTTAATGCTGATTAAAATGAGCCAAAGATCAAAATTGCTATTTTTTGCTTCTTTTTGCTATAACTTTCTATAGTAACATTGAATCTAAATAAAATTTAACACAGTCATAGATTACTAAATAAGCTTTAAATGTATATGTATATTTATGAGGGTATCACTTTTTGTTTGACCAATGACTTTTAAATAAACCAAAATTTGGTAATCCATTTTTAAGAATGTATTGACCTAAGTACTTAAAGTTAAATATTTAAAAAGTATCCTTAGTTAAAAGCTAAAAAAATCTTGACAGATTTTTGAATTCAGTTGAACGAGCTTTACGCCAATATAGAGCAAAATCGAGCCTTTTTTAATATGTGACTCAATCAATAGTGGAATTTTCCTCTTTTTTTAAGCCTTTAAATTGAAAATTAAATTTTTTTGATAAAATTAAGATTTTTAAGACAATTACTTTGAATTTTAATACTTTACGAATAGTAACTACCGAAATATGAACCGACCGAAATATTCAACTTTTTACTGACTTTTCGTGTTGTAAAATCTTTCAGGAGAAGTTTTACTTTCTTTTTATTTTAACTGGTAACAGCAGAACGAGGTCTACCATATCTTTCGTATAATGAGTTTTACCACAGTCTTTGTATTCATTTATACATCTTCGAATTGCCCTTAAACTTGAGCGGTTAGAAACAATGGATTTCTTGACAAACTGCATGAGTCGCAAGAAGCCAGCAGATGTAATCTACCTAGATTTCGATAAAGCTTTCGAAAAAGTTTCTTATTATACTGCTTCTTGTTAAACTAGTAGAATAACGCATTAGCTACTTAGTGATCAAATGCATGTAACCCTAACCCTAACACTATTTCCCATACGGAAGAAGCAAAAAAAAATCTTGTTTCTAAAAATATTAAGCACTAAGTGGTGGTACTTTGGATTTTTGAAATTAAATTAAATAAATTATGGTTTTGTCTTGAAATTTTTTAAATTTAAAATTTTGAATTAATTTAAAGCTTTTAATTACATTATTTTCTATCAATTATTAAAAAAAAATTATCAATATATATTTTTATTAATTATTTTGCAAAAATTTATCTATTTATGACAATAAAATCTTTTGGCTTCTTCAACCTTTCTGACCCTACTGGTAAAAGAATTCGGTCGCCATTTGTCTTTTTTTATAAATTTAAATAGATTATTCTCACAATATCTCTGGCTAATTTTTGCTGTGTGAGGTGATGCACCATCTTACTGGAAAAGCCACTTTGTCCCTCCGAACATTTCATTCCCTTGTCTCTTGGCAAACGGTAAAATTCTCTTCTGATAATATTTGAATCAATTGTATCTCTTTTTATAAAAAAATTTTAGCAATTTACTAAATTTAAAATATAAAGTAATTATCAAAATCTCACCTTTTTCAAAAAAATAGGCGCTTGTCGCTCCATGTTCATTAAAACCGATCCAGACCATTACAGACAGAAGGTTTTTTGATACACCAAAGAGTCCTTAAAAATAATAATATATAAAAATTAAATCAATTAATTTGATTAATATTTTAAAAGAACCTCCATTTTTGTCAGCCCTATCTCGAGAAATCGCGTAAACTCTTTGATTCTGTTTGTTTAATCCACCATCAACGGGAAATATCTTTTCCTACGAAAGATAATTGGCAGATTTTTGAATTCAGTTGAACGAGCTTTACGCCAATATAGAGCAATATAAATCGAGCCTTTTTTTAATATGTGACTCAATCAATAGTGGAATTTTCCTCTTTTTATAAGCCTTTAAATTGAAAATTAAATTTTTTTGATAAAATTAAGATTTTTAAGACAATTACTTTGAGTTTTAATTCAGAAGTTTTACTTTCTTTTTATTTTAACTGGTAACAGCAGAACGAGGTCTACCATATCTTTCGTATAATGAGTTTTACCACAGTCTTTGTATTCATTTATACATCTTCGAATTGCCCTTAAACTTGAGCGGTTAGAAACAATGGATTTCTTGACAAACTGCATGAGTCGCAAGAAGCCAGCAGATGTAATCTACCTAGATTTCGATAAAGCTTTCGAAAAAGTTTCTTATTATACTGCTTCTTGTTAAACTAGTAGAATAACGCATTAGCTACTTAGTGATCAAATGCATGTAACCCTAACCCTAACACTATTTCCCTAAGCGAGTAGTGACAGGTGAAGCAGCGTAGAAGTTGATGGAGGTTACTAGCTAGTGTACCTCAAGGACCAGTACTTCTGACTTATTCCAAAATTAATTTAATCAAAAGAGAGATGTTTATTGTGTTGTTCTTTTAATCTAATTATGCAACAAAAGTGCGGCTAGATTTTGAAAATTTTGAAAAACATGACCGAATTGAACACCAATTAAACAGATTAACTAATAACATGGAAACAGTCAAAGAGGATGTCTCTGTCGTATATTTTGATTGCAGATCATTTCAAAAGAAAATAAAGTTTCGACTTGAGTAAGCTGATCATATCTCATTGACGCGGATAAAAACTTGTTATAGCAAACACTATTGTTAATTGAATCAAAGTAGATCATATTTTTTTTATATATTTTTTTTTAAATTTATTCAATTAAAGATTCGCAATAAAAATTGTGAACTACCAAATTATAATATCAAAAATTTGGATGATTGCAATAAGATGAATAATAGCATTGTTCTCGAATATTTGGAATATAAAAATCAAAAGGCATCTAAAAAGACAACAGATATTAAAACCATAATAGCACAATACTTGGGAATACACGTGTCTCATTAAACATTTGACAAAATTTTTTATTTAACACAACTAAGTAATAAACTGAACGATCGGATGTAATGAATATCCGATCAGTCAGTTAAATCTCGTGCTTGTTAGCGATCTAAATCGTGTGTCGGATGTTAATCTCTCGCTATGTCGTTTGGTAATCTGACTATATACAGTAAATTTCAAAACAAAGTTAACAAAGTTTCGAAACAATGCTTGAGCAGTGTTTATGAGCAGTTTAAGCAGTGCTTAAGAGCGGCTTTAAAACCGCTTAAGCAGCATGTTTTTTTTTGTTTTGAAATGTACTTTAGATCACAAAAAATACAATTAATTAATTAATTAAAGAATTTTTTTAATTTATTAACTAAAATTTAAAAAAAAAGTGTTCTTTGTAAAATAAGTAAAATAAAAAACTTTTAATTAATATACGATTAATTTAAAATAATTTTTGAATTTTTATTCATTCAAAATAGACTGCAATTAATTATGAAGACGAAACATATTTAATAAATTTATTAGTAAAATATTAAATAATTTAATTCAAAATTCTATTGACTAGCAGTGATCGAATTTAGCTGATCTTTTATTTTATTCAAGCCATTTATCATTGTATTCAATGTTTGCTTACTTAGTTCCAAATTCAAATTTTCAATTTTTGGCTCATCATTAACACAACGTTTTGGCTCTTGGATCTTTTAAAATAAAAATTAAATTAAAAAAAAAATCTAGCTTTTGATAACATATATATCAGTCGGTTTAAGAAATTCGATTCCTTGGTGTAAAACACATATTTTAGAAAATTTTAATCTAACTAAATTGTTGGCCAAATTAGTGGCTGACTCATACAATTCCTGAGATGCCATTATTATTTTAATGGCGTTTTTGTTTTTGCTTAGAAAAAATGACAGTATTTGGGTTTGATCATCATTCGAAGAGCTTAGCGCTTGACTCAATTTGGACAAATTTATTTGGTCAAAAGGAAAATTTCTACTATCAATTACATATTCATTGGAAAATTCAAAACTTGGACGAATATCAATTAATATGCATTTATGGTCTTTTTCTTTTACCAAGCGAAGGACATCTCTTGCCGAGATTCGAGGAGCCATTTCACTCTTTAACCTATCTAATCCTATAGGCGACATGTCCATCTCAGGGTCATTTTCTTCTTGGACAACGCCTGAATGCTCTCGAAAGGTACAACTTTCTGGGGTGCTTTTAAATATATCCAGAGCGTCTTGAACACATTTTTCTATATTTATCTCTGGTAATTCGCTGAAGAATAAAATACACTCATTAAAGTCCGAATTGAGTAAAATATTTCTTAATTGCTTCAAAATTGAGACCCCAATACAAAGAGGAAATGCTGATGAACAAACTAATAAGCAATCCCATAGATGAACTATTTTGTATAATGGAAAAATGTGAGCAAACATGGTCAAAAACCATGGAATTGCATACAAATCAGGCTTAAAATCTATGGCATCAAAATGAGCTGCTAGCTCGGGCTCATTAAAACTAATTAAGTGGGCGAATACAGCTAAATATTCATGAATTACTGCTGAGTTGTCCTTGAGGAAAAAATTTGCCGCATATTTTTTGACAAAATTAGTCAAACATCCAAATGCTAGTTCTTCTCTGTTAAAATTAAGATACAAAAATGGAGCACACAAGCTGTCAAGTCCTTGCCAATAAACCAAATCTGGATTGGACAAAACCCAAGATTTAAGTATTCGTTTCAGCTTGATGTGACTCTGAGGCGTTGCAATTAAAGGATCATACTGGTGGCAGCGTGGAATGTCTACATCTATTTGACGATCGGTGCTTGTTATTTGTTCCTTATTAATCTTTGAATATGTATCTTTAATGTTTAAGGGTACATCTAGTAGGACTGCCCATGCCAAATTTCGATACAATGGTGGAATGTCCACCATGCATTCTTTGACCAGTTCTTCTTTTTTGAAAGGAAAAGCGGCCAGATAGCGCGAAAAAAGCACTATTCGGTAAAGCTGATAATCAATATCTAATTCTCTTATATTAACTGGCTGAAGTTGTATATTTTCTACTTCATATTTATCTGAATTAAATTCAAGTAAAGGAAAAAATATTTTCTTGTTTAATAATTCAAATCTTTTTTTCAATTGGTCCAAAGATACTGGCACTATTTGGTCACTAAACTTGGATTCTTCTTCTTGGATCAACTTGCCATATTCAAATCCATTTTCTGCTTGAGTGTATACAGAAAATTTATGAATCGAACTTAGAGTAGTTTTAAAACGGCCATTTGCCTTAAGGGTTTGAAGACAATCACCAGCTGCCAACTTCCATAAGTAATACACCTCATTGACACCAAGCTTCCATAAAAAGTCTTCTTCTTCATCCAAAATTTCACAAAATCTAATATCATTGCTGAATAAGTTTAATTTTTTTTTACTCTTTTTTAACTCATTTTGGAAATTTTTTTCTATTTTCTCATCATCTAAACATTTATCAAAAAAGCTATTTAGCTCTCTGAAATTTGGTCGTTCTTCATACTTGATGGTCAGACATAATTTAATCAATTTTAGATAAATACTTCTGGTTTTTTGTTCAACCAGAAGTTTTTTTGTTTCATCTATACCATATAAATCCAATATAAAATCATATCCTGATGAAAAACTATTAACATTGATCATTTTTTCAACTACTATTTCAGGTTGTAGTTTTAAACTTTTTAAACCAAAAAAAAATTGTACCAGTATGCATCCGATAGCCCAGACATCTCCTTTGGGATTTGCCAGCTGTGTATTCAGAAGTTCACTATTACTAAACGATTTATGGGAATATTCAGTTGCATTCAAGAAATCTGATATGTAGCATTCGGGTGCCAGTGTTTCCAAGTTGAATACCGCAAAGTCAACACAATTGCCATTCTCGGTCATGTAATAGAGACCATAATTGGCTAATTTTACATGTCCTTCAGCGGAGATACAAATGTTCTTCAGGCTAACAAGCCGATTTGTGATCAAATTATCACTTAAATATAAAAATGCCTTGAATGTTTGATCGATCCATTTTAGCAAAAGACTCGAATTGTTTATTATTAGATTGTAGATGTAGGTGTCATTTAGAAGGTCCTGCAAATTTAGGGAATAATGCTCACTCAGGACAAATAATCTTTCGTTTTGACCCCTCTGTATATCAACATATTGGCATAGATTGTAGTGATTTAGAGTCTTGAGATATTGGAATTTGCCATATATTCTGATTGAATTAAGAGTAAGCGGAAGTCCATTAGACCCGCACTTATCGTTTGGATACAAACGAGCCAAAAAACTTAGTAACCCAAGCTGTTTTTCTGATCTCTTTTTGAATTGTTGCTTAATTATATCACTAATGTCCATGATGGGCTGCTTTATTGAGTTGGCTCGAATGCGCTCTTTAGTATCCTCATCAGTCTAAATTTAAAAATTTTCGTAGTTTTTCTACAAGTTTTTAAAAGTATCTTAAACCGATTTTATTTTTTATATTATAAAAAAAGATGCTATTTTACCTTTAAATTTAATAAGCAAATTTGCTGTCCAGATTTGGTTTCCGAATCAGTGATGTTAGAGTCCATTTTTAGGTCTACTCGGCACTTAAAGTCCAACAGCTTTGGCATCATTTCTTCTTCTTTCAAAAGTTTATTTTTAAATTGAGGAAGCCTTTCAGCTAGTAATTTGCTTAAAAGATTTTTCAGATTTGATTGTAAAGAGCTTTGACCAAGCACATCTTGAATTTGTTGTATGCTTGTATTACTCTCAAATAGTAATTTGCCAATAAGTCTTCCAAGTTCGGCAAGCAACTTAAATTTTCTTTTTATCAAATAATCAAGATTTTAAAAGAAAAGTATAAAAACTTTTTCTGAACTATTCTGGTCAATGTCAAAAGATTGGCTAATTTGATTAATAAAATTTGAAGATGGTTTTATTTCTTGTAGTTGATTAAAGGCTTCATAAATTATTTGATTCAGAAATTCTTTGCTTGGCGACTTTAGATAAAAAATAAACTTGAGATTACTTTCAAAATTTGTCTTAAAAAATACTTTTAATAAATGTTCAAAAAGGTCGAATTGAATATCCATTTTTAGAAATTTTTATAAAATTTTTTTTTGTTAATTAATTGTTTATAAGACATATCATGGGATAAGAATTCAGCATTATTTTTAATCATGTGATTTTTTTATTTTTGAAAATTTCTTAATTTGAAAAGATATCCTCCTGATAATTGAAGAACAAACCTTCCAATTGTTTAAAAAATTATAAAACTTATTTTGTTTAGTATTTTTTATCTAATTTTATTAAATTACATCAATTTCCTAAATTCCTCGGTCATCGAAGAATTATCATGTTAATAGTCTTTGTAGTTCTTATTAAGTAATTTGTTGATATTTTTATTTATTTGGCGAACTTGGAAGACTCATTGGCAAATTACTATTTGAGAGTAATACAAGCATACAACAAATTCAAGATGTGCTTGGTCAAAGCTCTTTACAATCAAATCTGAAAAATCTTTTAACACTAGAAGCACCAACGAGTCAAAATGACTCTTTTTCGATTTTTGGCCGCTAATATCCAAGTAAACTATTGTTATTAGAGCATAACTTTTTTTTTTCAGCATAAAAATAAGAATAACTTTCTATATTAACTAAATTCAGATAAAAAAAAATTTGTCTTTGTGCAAAATCAAGTACATACTACTAGAAGCACCAAAACGAGTCAATGACTCGTTTTTTCAATTAAAATTTTGAATTTAGCTACAAAATCAATTTATGAGTCATAAAATATAAATAAAAAGTATACAAATTTTTAAAAAACTGACTCAAACCTTAATGGAGAGAGTTGAACAAAACATATAAAATGTGAAACTCTAAAATTAAAACATAAACAAAATTTTCTAATTTTAAAATACTGAAAGAGAGAATTAAAACATAAAACTAGTAATAATTATTTAAAACAGTTAATAAAACATATACTAAAATTTTTATTTCTATTTTTTGCAAATTTTTCTAAAAGAGTGAATCAAACATAAAATTTTATTAAAAAGAGAGAATAAAACGGTTAATTTTGAATAAATTGTAATATTTTTTTTTATGTTTTTGTAACTTTTTTGGTAAATTTAGACTAAAATGTAATATTTTTTTTTATGTTTTATTAACTGAAATTAGAAATTATTTTATGTTTTGATTCACTTTTATGGAAAATAAATTTATTTTTATGCTACGTTCTCTTTTTTTATGTTTTATTTACATTTTATATGTTTTAATCAACCTTGTCCAACCTTAATACTTGAACGAAAATATGCAAATTTAATAAAAGCGAAAATTAAAGTTTTTGTATTTTACATGAAAGACGAAGAATAGACTCAAAAAGAAACTAATTCAATAAAAGATCAATTTTTTGCTAGATACTTTTTTTAGCTAATTTTTAAATTTCACTCAATTAAAATTAAGTTTTGAATAGATTTATCCGATTAATAATTTTTTATCCATTAGATTTCATTAAAACGAGTCAAAATGACTCGTTTTGGTGCTTCTAGTAGTTAAAAATTTTGGTGCTTCTAGTGTTAAGCAAATTACTAGCTGAAAGGCTTCCTCAATTTAAAAATAAACTTTAGAAAAATAAAAAGTCATGTAAGCATAGATCAATAGTAAAATTTTCTTATTCTGGCTTGATCCCTGAGTTTTATAGACTAAATGAAATAAATGATATAAAATACATAAAAGTTTAAATATGGACATTGATTTGTGATTTTTCAGTTTATATGAATAAATTATTTTATTTAATAATTTTAATTGATATGAAAAAATCTTGAAATTGTTTGAAAAGAATAAAAACCCAACGCATAAAAAGAATGCGTAAAATCTGAAAACAGATTAAGTGCAAAAAAGTAACATTTTGATAGTATTTATCATTTTTGGAAAATTTCGCTTGATTGAGCTTCTATTACATCTTCTCTTAGCATATTCCGATTGTTAACTATACGGTTTGTGAAGAAGTTGTATCGTTGAGCACAATTACTGACTATTTCTGTTTTAATTTTGTATGAATGATCTCTTGTACATCTGCTTGAGAAGGTGAGGGGGAATTGCCAACTGACATGATTAAGTTTTTTTTTACTCTCAACATTTTAATTAAGCCACCTCTCATTCGCTTTTCAGTTAAATTGGTCAGATTTAAAACTTACAGTGTTTCTTCATAGTTAGGATCTGTAAGACCAACAATAGCTCGAGTCCTCCGCTGCAAATCCTCTAAAATTTTTTTATCTTTCTGTAGTTATGGCAATCATACTGGAATAGCTTACAAGACTTGTATAAAATAATTTAATAACCATCTTTTCTAAAAAAACAAATATATCTTTTAGTCAAACAAAAAATTGTCTCTACTCCTAAAAAAATTAATAGATTAAAAATTTGTAGAGTTTATTAGAAATAGAAAAAAGCTAAAGCGTGACTTATATTAAATACTAAATTAGCTCTACAATTTTAGAGTAAAGACAATTTTTTAGCTAAAGTATTTGTTGAATTCAGGGTATTTTCTAGCTAATTAAATTTTGATTGTTATAACATAGAAACCATGGAATTAAGTATAAACGAAAAAAGCTGGGCTTAGCTTAGAGTTGTTAACACAAAGTTACTGTATTGATATCATTTGAATAAAGTTAACTAAATTGAATTGATACATGATTGAAAAAAGACAATTTCTAAATATATTAGTAATTAAATTTTCTGTGATCTATTAATAACAGAAACTTCAAATACTAAAATATTCGAATTAAATTTTTATTCAAATAAATGGTTATAAATCAAATTAATTTTATTTAATATAAAGCACTTAAGTAATGTGAATATCAACATTCATCCCATTAACTAAAATGAATTGTTTTTATTGTTTTAATTTAAATAGATTATATGATTCTAAAATTCTTTTAAAAGGTAACTAAATCATGTTTGAATTAAAACTTTTGATTAAAAAAAATTTATTGTTCCAATATTACTATGACAATACTTATTTATTGGGAAATTTTCCAAAAATTCAAAACTTTTCTTCAATAATAAAAATGAATTGTTATAAATAACACATTTTCGATTTATTCTTTTTTTATTTAATCTTATAATATTTGAATTTTTTAATATGGCTGAATGCCCCAAGTTTATTTTAAGAAGACATATTCAATGGAGAAAAATAATTTTTGTCATACTAATAATTCTCAAATTTATTACATTTATATTTTTTTGTGTGTTTATCGATTTTACAAGTGGCAAAATTCCAATTGCAGTTTTCATTTTTTATCTATTACTTAATTGGCGTTTTCTGCTTGTTGCAGGAATCATTTGCTTGTATTTGATAGATTTGTGTCTGACATCAAAAAAAGAAAAGAAAAAGAAACCTAAAAATGATAATTCAGATATAAAAAGTATTTTAAAGTTTACTTGGAAAATTTTCTGGGGATATGTAGACATGCCTTGTTGTTCAAGTTTAAAAGTCACTGTATATCTTTTTCCCATGCTCAAAGACATTTTTATCTTAATACTAACAATTGTGTTAAGTTTAATACAAATTTATACATTAAATTCTGATGACATAGAGTTTTCTGACAGAGCCAAGCTAATTTATTTTCTTTCGTTGATATCTATCTATTTGATATCCATAATTGTATTAATAAGAAGAATATTTCAAGCAAGAAAAATTCCACTTTCACTGTGGGATATATTTATATGCTATGAACATTATTCATCACGATTTAAAAAAATGTATTGTATGACATTAAAGCAACATGATAGTCGAACTACAACATGCACCAAAGGACCTTTATGCTCATCCTTGGATCTGGAACATTGGATAATTTGTCATAAAGGAAGAGATTTCATGCATCTCATATTGAACAGAAATGCTGGTTCGCAAAAACCAAGACATATGAAAAAGTATGTTAAAAAAACCGTAGATCAGATAAAAAAGAATGGGAAAAAAATGAATAAATCTGCTGAGCAAATAGAAAATGAAATAGAAAGAACACTGATTAAAGATAATGTTATTATAGCATGTCATCAAACTAGCATCGAGGCTGCAAAGTTAATTCTAAATTCTTATTTTTTTCCATCGGAAAGTGGAATGATTGGCAAAGGTATCTATTTTGCAACAAACAAAAATGCAACTGATTTCAAATCCCAAAATCGTGGACTGGCTTATATATACGCTAAAATATTTGTAGGAAAATTTCTAGAGGTTCATCAAAAAAAAAATCCTAAACCTGGATGGGAAAAAGAATATAATAGTATCTATTATTTTGATCAGGAAGGAGATTCGCCTTTTAAGGATGAGATTGTACTTCAGTCTACAGATCAAATAATCGAATACTCAATAGTTGTAATTGATGAGAAAGCCAGAGAATTTCGTAATACTAAAAAATATACATTTGGATGTTTTGAAGAAAAATTTCATCCAGCTTAAAATAGCAATGGAAGTTTGTGGCTATTTTTTATTCAAAAATACATTTCAGTCTTCCAGGTATTGTGAATTTCAAAAACAAACAGAACAAAAATTTTTCCTTTTTTGATAAATTAAAATTTAGTAAAATAAAATATATTTAAAAAAATACTTCAGCATAGTTCAACATACTTTGTTGCATCTTTTTTCCCAAAAATAAAAACTTTCATTCTTTTTTTAAATTTTTTTGATTTTGGTATTTTAGAATAGTATATTTGATGATAATTATTAAAAAAAATATCTTAAAATAAAAAAAACAATTAAGTTCTTTTATTTGATAATTTTTTAAAACCTTTAAGGAATCAAAATGTATAGTTTATTAATTTTGATCGACTTTAGCTATTTATTCTACTATTTATGTAATTGATTTATTTAATATGTGTCAAATTAATTAAATAAAAATTATACTAGTTGTACTGGTCTTGTTTCATGAAATATCCCAAAGATTAAGCTTGTTTTTAAAATCTTTTATTAAATAAAAACCCCCTCAAATAAAGAAATGGACTAGTATTTATATTAAGTTTAAGTTGGCTCAGCCAAGAAGTTTAACCAAAGAAAATCATGTTTTCATGGTGTGATTACTCTATTCAAATCTTATCCAGGGTTATTCTAGAAAGTTCTAGAATGTTCAAAATCTATTAGCCAAAATAAACTTAATATTTATACCAAGGATACAGTTTCAAACTGTTTTCTAAAAAAATGATTTATTTAACCAAAAAACTGAACCACGCCATTTAAATGCATTTTTTAAAAGCAAAAGCAATTATTTTATATTTTTTTTAAATTAGAAGATAACTGTACAAAATTTGGTTAAATTTTGTCTATTGGAGCATATTTTTTTTATAAATCTCATTCTTTTGGACATTCATTTTGAACCGCTATTTTAATTTTACGCGTATAATATTTAAAAAAAAAAAATAATATGCAATTTAAAAACTAAAATACTGAAATAGGAAGAAAATAAAAAAATTTTAGTTTTTTTTAAATTTAATGTCAATTACATTTAAATTGATCACTATTTTAATTTATTAATACATAATTGATTGAAATGAAACTCTTATATAATCAAAAAAACCTCTCGAATTCGATAAAAAACTATTGAGGTTTCCGAATGCTTGGGCACTCGATTCTTTGCTCTTGTAATATATCGATGATTGTAGCTGGCTTTATATCTTAAAAGATATTATTAAAAAAATAAACGAATACCTCTAGTTTTTACTTTTGTATAAGCTCCAAAGGCTTGATCTTGAGATATGTTATTAGGAATTTCTTCAATCACAGACATTTTTCTATAAATTTCCGAGTTATTTTAGAGATTTATTTTTGTAAGTTGGCTACATTAGTTTATATAAAAGTAGAATCAAAAGTGTTAATTTGATAAAAAAAAACAAGAAAGATAAAAAAAGGATTAATTTAGATAAATAACTGTTAAGTTTATTCTATTTTTAATAAATTTATGGGTATAGATTATATTACGCGGATTAATTTATAAATAATTTAGATTTCTTTGATTGTATAAGAGTTTCATTTCAATCAATTATGTATTAATAAATTAAAATAGTGATCAATTTAAATGTAATTGACATTAAATTAAAAAAAAACTAAAATGTTTTTATTTTCTTCCTATTTCAGTATTTTAGTTTTTAAATTGCATATTATTTTTCGATCATCGATATATTACAATAGCAAAGAATCGAGTGTCCAAGCATTCGGTAACTCAATAACTTTTTGTCGAATTTGAGACGTTTGAGCAGGATGGTTCAAAAATTAATAATATTTTTTTGTTCTATTTAGATAATTAGTACTAAATTTTTCTAAAATAAAAGTAATGAATAAAAAATTTTTTTTCCAAATTCAGTATTTTAGTTTTTTTTTGCATAAAATATACACAAGTAATAATTATATGCCTTAATTTTATTAAAAAAAAATTATCACAGGGTTTTAATTAATTAACAGAAATTTAATGAAAAAGTATGAATTTAGTTAAAGTTAGATAAATGATTGGCATGGGAACATTTACTTCTTTATTATTTAATCTTTCTAGCTTTTTTTCACGCATTTGACTTTTAAATAGTAAGATTACAAGAAATGATTATTATGTTAACTAGAGCATCAAGTACACAGAAAAAACATTGGTATTAAAGCTTAAAAGTTTAACCATTTAACAAAAAAATTTAATATGAACTAAAGTTAAAATTAAAATTATTATTTCAAATCAATTTTATTTTTTCGTTTAATAAATAATTCTCTATGATATTTCAAGGATTCTAAGTGTAATGTTTTGTAGGTGAGATTCGATAAATTTTTCTTGAAATATTTATCAAAAAATATTTCTTGCTGGACATAACCCAACTGATAACTGGTTAAAAAATTATTTGGTACATAATCTGGAGTATCTTGGCGATTCAATAAGATTCCTTCTTCACTAAAAGTATATGGAGAGGGGCATCCATAATGGTTTTTGTTTGCTTGCCATTTCATTATTTGTACACCTTTTTGAATCCTGCCTAAGTTTTCATGAAGCCTTTCACACACAAGACATTCAAAATGGTCAATATAGGAGCCTCTTAGCCGATCATTGTTTATACCCCATTTACGTTTTGACATAATATCTAATAGGATAGGATTTTTAACACCATTTTTTTTCTTAAATCGCAAATAATATTCATATTTTGTATCATTCTGGTTCAAAACTGTTAGATATTCAGCTAATTCTTTGGGTGATTTAAAATCTAAAATATCTATCGCAGTTTGATTATCAGGATAGATTTCTTTGGACTTTGAAGAACCATATACAATCGGAACTGAACCAATAATGAAGGACCGCCACAGTTTTTCAGTTCTATAATTAATTTTAATCAATTTAAATTAAGATTTTAGTCATTAATTTGTACTGATGCATTGATGGATGCCACAAAAGTAATTAACCATTGTAAAAGTATAAAAGTTTGTATCTTATTAAATTATTTTATTCGTAATGTATACTAATTCTACAAATTAATGTTTTTATAGATAAAGAATAATAAAAAAGATTTTAATATATTGAATTAAAATTTGATATATTATTCTGTGTTATTTTTTAAAACAATAACAATATACAAAATTCCATTCGATCATATATCTATATCGTATCTGCCAAGAGCATAGATGAATTTCCTTAACAAGGTAGATACAAATTATAAACAAAAACATTCCAAACTTTTTTATTTTTTTATTCTTTATTTTGTTTTAAATTAATCTAAATTTTGTAAAATTAAAATTGCTAACAAGAGGGCTGCTATTCGGAGCTGCCTTGAAATTCTCCTTTCCTAAACTATCTTTTAGATGTAAAATAAATAAATTATAAAGCAATTAAATATCTAATCATAAAATAATGGAAAGCTTAATAGAGGACATAATGTTATATCATCTTATACAATATGGCTCTCTTCCAAAAAAGATCATCTCAAATAATCCGCTGTATACATAATATAAAATCACAAATGGCCTATCTGATGGTAGCCCTGTATATGTCATATAGACGAACTTCGCAAAAGCTATTGATTAGATTTCACAATATTAATAAATATTATTAACTGGGTTAGTAAATTTTTAAAAGACCGCTCACAAAGGGTTATCCTTTGTTTGGTGAAGTTCAAATAGATAGATATTAGAGAAAAAATCAAATAAATATATTTGAAAGAAAGAGAAAATTTTCATCAAAGAAATTCTCATTTGAATTATTTCTTTACTTTCGGGTATCACAAGAATCATTATTTGGTTCTTTGCTTTTCAATATTTTTATCAATGCCATGTTAGTGATAGAAGAGTTAGAAAATGACGCAAAGATCATCTCGGTGATAAGTGTCATAAATCATGTCAAAAAAATGCAAAATGATATTGACAATGTGACTGTATGGTCAAATAAATGTTCAACTAAGTTAAACACAGAAAAAAGCAAAATGGTACATTTTAGAACTCACAACTATACTAGAAAAGTTAGATCTCTCACAGAAAACTTTATTAATAAATATTATTAACTGGGTTAGAAAATTTTTAAAAGACTGCTCACAAAGAAAAGTTAGAAAGGCCTATAAGTTTAAGAACGCAAGTAATATAAAACTCTAGTACACATCGCTTGTTAGACCTTACTGGCATTGTGAAATTTGGAACAAAAAACAAAAACAATATATCAACAATGCCAGAAGGAGCAAAACATGTTCCGTGAATTGTAGCACTTGGTACATCCTTTGTACCACCAATATTATGATTCTTCAAAACTCTGCAATAAGTCTTCGAAATTCAGAATTTTATGTACAAAGGATGTACCAGGTGTTTCAATTTACAGAGCATGTTTTACTTTTTCAGAACTAGAGCTTTAGCATTGTTGATATTTTGTTTTTGTTTTTGTTCCAAATTTCACAATGCCGACTTTACTTATAAAGTAAATTTCTAAAAAAAAATTTTGATTTATTGCATATTTTTGGCGTCCACACCTTGAAAAAGACATTAAAGAATTGGATAAAAATCAGATAAGAGCAACATAATTGATTTGGGTGATTTTAAATTTAAAGATTTAGTACATAAAGAGATATTAAACAAGCTGGAATTGTCGGATTTACTAATAAGAAGGACCCGAGGTGAGAAGTGAAGTGGTTTCAAGATTGTCAAACTAATGGAATAAAATTCTGTCAAGACTCTGAACCGGAATCAAGAAGATACAATCTGAGAAGACACATTAAATCATTACAGCGCGAAAAGGTGAAATGTCTACCAAGATTTAATATCTGGGTGAATGCAGTGGAAAATACTTGGATCAAATTATTAGATTAGTGTTGTTACTGAGCTGAATGTGAATAGTTTCAAAAAGTCATAAGCTTGAATAGCAAGTAATTACGAACGAACTGATATGGGTCAATATAGCTCTACTTGAGTTTACTCAAATTACAGTATCTCTCCTATTACTACAACTTCTACTGTATCTAAAAAATAAAAATAAAACCATAACATTTTTATATTCTTTTCAAAAATAAATTTTTCACATCTACGATCAGAAAAAGATTGGAAAACTATCCTTCAGCAATGAAAATGGAGGAAATGATTTCTGTCACACTTATAATACTTAAATTAATTACATTCATATTTTTTTGTAAGTTTATCGATTTTAAAAGTTTATTTTCCTTCCTTTTCTTAGCAGTAAATATGAAAAAATTTAAAAATTTGGTCTTTGTACTGAAAATAAACTAATAATTTTCTGATATATGGTTTGATATAATTTTTTAAAAATATGCTGGTTTTAATTGGTGAAATACTTTCCAAAGCTATTTCAAAGTTTTTTTTCTTAGATGATTTGAGGCTAAATGGTCTAAAATTGTTTTTTTTTGAAATTATATTTAGATATAGCTTAGAAATTATATTCACTCATATATTCTTACATATATCTCGTAAAATGGTCAGTACACTTTATTTGTGGAGTCCATATTTATCCCAATACTTACACATAATCATCACAGACCGCGTTTTCCATTGCAAGGACAAACTTATACTTGGCTATAATTTTATAAAACTCTCTTGAATTCATGCTAACAACCGCTTGATCTAAACTGATTAAAAACATATTACCAGACATAATATGAAATAAAAAATAATTTGATAAATAATACTTTTTTGGCAAATCTTTATTGTGTAAACATTTTCCATAAGAGTCAATTTTGATGTGCTTCATTAGAGCTTTCACATATATATCCCGATCTGACGGTGTATTACAATCAGACTGAATGTAAGCAACTGGTGCCAGGTTTTCTTCCATTTGGTAGCGATTTTTGTCTTTGACCGAAACTAAAAACTCAGTGCTTTCCATATCCTCAATACTGGTAAGATATTGAGTTAGTAGCGGCAGGTCAGACTCACGCTTAAAAGTTGCTGTATGATTAAAAAGATTCATTACTTTTTCGAATGAAAATAAGTAATTATTTTTCGGGGATTCTTCATGAAGTAAGCCCCAATCTTCTTGTTCATGCCGTGGTAAAGGCAAGTCATATAAACAGAAATCAGTCCCGTAGAATAGAAACGCCTTCAGATTCGATTGTGATCTGTATCTACGAATATTTGTGAAAAAACATGTTTTTTTTATATTTTTGCACTCTTTGTATGAACCCATGTCCATGGTGAAGGGAGTCCACCAAATTATAATAGGAGTATTATTTGCTATTGTTCGCTTATCAAAATACTCGTCTCCCATTTTTCGTTCATCTTTTAAAAAACATTAACAAATTATTCAGCATCAAATTTTTATCTCTTTATCAAAGAATTTTTCTTGATTTTGAATGAAGAAAATATATTCCTAAAAAGTTACTAAAAAATAAAAAAATTTTTTGAGATAAAAAAATGTGAAATTATATTCATATTTTGTTCATTTGAAAAAATTACAATCAATAGTTTTCTTTAAATTCTTGATATAAAATTCATTGAATCCGTCAAATGACATGTTATAATAATTTTGGTTGTCATTTTTAAGTTGATCATAATCATTTTCAATATTTAATTCAGTCTGTTAATTTTTTTTTAAATAAACAATTATAATTAAAAATAAAATTATTTAATTTTTAAAATTTACCTCTAAATCTTCAATTTTAAGTGATATAATGTATATATAAATTAGAGTACTGATTATTGTCAAGCCGATAATTATTAAAAATAATCGTTTAAATAGTTTGAACATATTTCTAAAATGTTTACAAGTTTTGATATCATCATTTTATTTAAAAGTAAATTCTCACATATTTTTAAATTCCCATTTAATCAAAGCAAATGCTGATAATTTTATACTTATATTTATTTTGCATAACACATTATTATTATTTTGAAAATTAATGATAAGAATTTTTAAATATAATATTAATTTCTAACTAATTATTACCTATATTTTTTTCATGCATACAAAAACAAAAATACTGATATTAAGAACTTATTAATATCAGTTTTATCAGTATATTTACTTATTAGTATTAAATATAAAACAGAAAAGCATTGATATAAAAATCATTGGATACAAAAATTAAATCAAGAAGGGCTTTTCTTAGGTCTTCAATTGTTTTAAATTCATAATTCATCTTGCCTTTCTAAACTCATCCACATACGTTCCAACTTGATTACATTTTAGTCTGAAATTCCAAAGAGAGTAGTGAAGTTTTGTCAGATAGGCCCATCGATACATCACTTTGGACATTGCAATTTCATTACCGGGCAAACTTCTTACAGAAACAATTCCATGCAGGCAATTCCATCTCATTTTAATTGAATACAAGAGGAGTCGCTTAAATCAAGGATAACTATGAATTCAAGTTTATTTTCATTTGAATATCAAGATTCATGATCAGATCTTTCCCAAGATTCTGCCTGGAATTAAGTTATAGGAAGAGCATTTTTAAACCCGAGAATCAAAAATAATCGCAGCATAAATAAATAAAAATATACTTAAATTAAGTTTAATTCTTGAAAACAGGATTAAATTAAAATATCACTTAAAACTAGAAACACCAAGCATTTTTCCGTGATTTTTTAATCCAAAATATTTTTTAAATATTTTTAGTAATTTTACTCAATATTAAATTTTTTTTTTAAATATGAAGATAGAATCTACATACTACATAAGATATTGATTAATATTATAAACTGTCCAAAACATATAAGGATTTAAAATTTTTAAAAAACGAGTCAAAATTACTTATTTGGTGCTTCTAGTGTTAAACCAGAATTTTAAGTTTTGATGTATGCATTACTGTGCAAGGGAATTCGGTAGCTATTCCCTAACACGTGAAAGAATAAAGAATTGTCTTTATTTTAAATAATTTTTGACAAATATAGTCAGGAATGGATGGAATAAACTCATTTACGATGAAGTAAATTCAATGGAACATAACAATTAAATATAAAAAATAAATTTCTTAATATTATAATTAACTAAGTAAACAAAAATTATTTTAAAAATTTATTGAACATTATCGAATAATTATTATTTTCTAATAAATTTTTCAACAATATTTGTTAAAATGAAAAAAAAAATAAACGATAAACAAAACTTACAAAAAAAAAGAAAGAACTTTTTTAAATTAAAAAAATCAAAATCTTTTGGTTTTAAATAATTCCAAGTCTTCTAAAATCCTCAAAAAAAAACAAAATGTGAGGATATGCTTAAATAATTGAAGAAAAAATAAATTCTTAATATAATTTTTACAAAATAATCTTTTCAGTGTCTTGACGAAGAGCGTCGTTTGTGCTTCTTCTTGGACTTTTTGTGCTTATGCTTTTGCCTTTTTCCATTTTCACTGGATTCTTTCTCGCTCTCTCTATCACTGGAACTACTCTCACCACTTTTTTCTCTATGATTCTTTTCCGAATCAGTTTTTTTTCTTTTCTCAGCTTCCTCAGATGTCACCTGTCTTTCATTTGATTTACCAATAGTGACTACAACGTTTTCGGTTAAACTATTAAGTTTGTCGGCATCTTTTTTTTCTGACTTTTTCTCTCGACTCGATGCTCTGGTTGTTTTAATATTGCTGTCACCTCTAGCTCCTCTTGGTTTACTATCTCTATTTCTGTCTTTGGAACGGCTTCTTCGCCTGCTACGACTTCTAGATCGTGAATAAGGCTTGTAGTTACGGTCTCTACTTCTGTTTTTGCTTCTTGACCGAGTTCTACTTCTTCGGTATCGAGAAGATCTATATCTACCCCTTGATCTTGAACGAGAGTATCTAGAACGCGATCTGGATCTTGACCGCTTCAGAGACCCTTTGATCTTCATCTCGGCCTCTTTTCTCAATTTTTCCTGGTACTCATAGAATTCTTCTTTGCTGGGAATACTGTGGCCATGTGGCTGATTGGGAATCATACCAGGCATCATGGAATTTTGATACATGCCATGCGGCATTTGAGGTGGCATCATGCCTGGAGGCATGTATGCACCATTCGGAGGAATCATCGGTCCTCCCATTGGGCCTGCCATCGGACCCATTGGAACTCCCATATGAACACCCATCGGATCAAATGGTGGTTGAAAATGTGGTCTGTACATTGGATTAAAGTTGTTGTGCATCATCGGCCGTGGCGGGTGGTTGGGAAAATTGTTTGTTAATGAAACATTATTTGGACGGAAATTTGAGTTGAAGTTTGGTCTCGGTCTAGGCTGAAATTGGGGTGGTGGCACTATATTTGGCTTGTTTGGAATAGATGGTATTTGTCCAGGAGAAAGTGTTGGCTTGATTTCATCATTTTTGGGACTGTTTGTCATGACTGCATTAACTGTTTGAGCTAGTTCAGCAGAAGCTTTTTCTGAACTTGTCACATTGCTGTCTTGCACAGGAGATTTGGGTCCATTGGGAGAAACCTTGAATTCTTTTTTGTTTACTTCGTCAAATATTAGATCCAAAAATGGATCTCTTGATTCGTTTGATTTTGAATTTTTTAGATATTCTTGGACTTTTTTGCGTGTCTCATGGAACGGTGTTATTGAAACCAAAGAGCCTATTTCTTGATCACATTTTTCATGCGGACATTCTATAGGTTCTTCGTTCTCAATTTTTCGCTTAATGCATTCATCACAGCAAACAAAATGTCCACAACATGGCACAAGAACGGCATCTTTGAGTAAATGACCTCCAAATGGACACTGTAGCTCTTTTGGTATTTTTTCACCAACTTCTTGGGGAACATTTTTCTCTATTTTTTTACTATCATCATCTTCATCATCGAATAAAATTTTATCTTTTTTGATAACTTTGGCAGCTTTTTGATCAATTTCAGTGACTACATAGCCCTCAGGACCAAGCATGGCAAATTTTTCATTTGGCTGTGCTGGACGTAAATTTGTTCTTGGTATGCCGCTTGGATATTTTGGTCTGTCTTCAAGTTTTGGCAAAGTACCAGCCTCGGGACAAAATTGCTTCAAATGACCAGGTTTTCGGCATATTACGCAAAGATATCCAGGCGGAATAGGTCTTTCTGCAGGATTAATCGCCACTTGATTCGAGCCTGTATACCTGTTAGTAATACCAAGAAATTTTTTTGCCAAATTTGTATCAGTGTTAAGTTTGGTCATTGAATTCATCATAAATGAGTTAAACTTGGCTTTTTCATCCGAACGACTGTCATTTTCAATTTCATTTGTCTTGACTGGTTCTTCTACATAAACAACAGGTTTCGAAGGTATATTCAATGGTGCTAAAGAATCCTGGACAACCGGCTTGGGTGCTGGTTGAGTCTGTTGGGTTTTAACCGGAGCTGGTGTCGATATTTGATTTAAATTTGGTACGGGCACGTTTTGAACTGGTTGGGTAATGGTAACTTGTGCTGGAGCTGAGGTTGCAGGTACAACAGGAGTCGTGGTTGGCACCGGCACAGATGCAGATGAAGGTGGACTCACTTTCGGTGGCCTTAAAATATTCAATTTAGTCTTTATTTTTCTTATCTTTTTTATATTTAAAATAATTAATCAATTCTAGCTATGAAGGTACAATTTGTGTAATTAAACAATTGTTTTATTCTTAATAAATAATAAAAATGGGTTAAAACTTTTTTATTAAAATAATTTTAAAAAAAGCTGAATAACAAATTAAAACAAAGGCCATCTTGAAAAAAAATAAGAAATGATGATAATCTTTAGTATTTTTTTTATATTCGATATATTATATTGTTCTGTAATAAAAAAAATATATTTTAAAATAAGTTTATTATCAATTTAAGTTAGAACACTACATGGAACTAATTTTTACTAATTTTAAAACGGTATTGATAAAAATGTCATTTAAAATTGACAAAAAAAAGCCATTTTTGTATTAACATTTAGCTGGTTTAAATATAATCTATCTAGATTGGTTTTTATTTAATTTAAATAATTAAAAAAAATTAAGGGAATTATAAATTAAATGTGAAAACAAATTTAGCAGGCACTTACTGTGGTCGTAAAGGAGCACCAGCATTTTTCAAGTTTCTTTTGACATTAACATGAGAATTTTTGAGAATTGTCTCATTATCATTTTGATAAACTTAAATAAAATTTTTATAAATTAAAATTTAAATTAAATATTTTAATCATATTATTTTTACCTTGGTTGGTCTCGGCATTGGTTATTTCAAGATCGAAATTTAACTTTGAAAACTTAAGCTTGTCAGCTATAAGTTTTTTAAGTTGCCCAAGACTTATGCTTGTACCATCAAAGGCAACTTTGTCATAATTCAACTTATAAGGTGTTTTAAAATGAATATAAGACATTAGAGATACAGAGATTAACAGCGGACTTTTACAAAAGGAAATAAATCAATAACTGAATATTATCTGTATGTTTAAGTTTTTTATTATATGTCTCATTTAATTTGGCATATAATAGACGAGATTAGAAAAGAGCCTGGTTTTTTGGTATGCCAAAATACCTAGTAAACACACACCAATTTTAAAAATTTATGTGTTCAAAAAAAAATAAAATACAATCACAAAATTAAATTAAATTAATTTAAAATCAAAATTGTCAGTCTTCTTCACAATTGATTGATTTCAGCGGGATCTTATTCACTTAGTAAGTTACTTTGTTGAGCTTGTATTGAGGTTGTTGATGTTGATGCTATTTGGCTTTCTATTGTCTAATAGTGAAAATTTTCGTATTTTAAATCTAAATCAGTGGCGTTGATTTATCTTTAAATATATATAATATATTTTCAAATCTAAACAAAATGAAGTTTTTTTAAAAAGATGCATATTTTTTTATTGTTTAGATTGAATTCCAGAAATAATTTTGATGGAGCGCAATTTATTGTCTTGACAATCGAAAATATTTATCTTAAATTTATTTTGTCTTGATAAAAATTTAGCAATAAAACAAGTCAAAAATTTGTCTTAAAGAAATATCTTATTCTTTATCCTTTTTAAAAATTTAAGATTTTTTTTTAATAATGAGCAAAAGTTTATAAAAGCCATTTATTTAAACTCCTCAAAAAATTAATTTATTCTGTGTTTTATTAAGGTTGGTGAAATGAGGTACAAGAGAACAGAACAATTTTTAGAAAATCTAACAAAATTTATCAAAAAGTTAAAAACTGGTTCTGTTAATGCAACATGGTGCAACATAAATGACTCAAATGGCAATATTTTATTTAGTTAATGCTAAATTACTAAGCTTTTCAAAAATGTGGTAAAAAATGCAACTAGTTTGGTACCATTTTGCATTTACAAGACTAGTTTTCATCTCTTTGGTCAAAAAGTTGTAAAATTTTTTTTAGCTTGTTGTTTTACTTTGCCATTAAAAATTCCTAGATAAAAAATGAACAAATTTAAAAAAAAAATACGAGAGCTAAAAAGCTTTATTTACATTGATCATTAATAAATCATAAATTAACCAGTTTTAAAGCTAATTAAAAAAAAATAATTTTCAAAAATGAGGTTTAAATTATTTATTTTCTATTTGAATAATTAAATTTAAATGAATCGAACTTTACTTCGGCTCATAATAATAACTCAAAATAAATATAAATTTTAGTCTTTTGTCAAAAATTTTATTTCAATCGTTTTATCATTTGAAAAGAAAAACTTTTTAATAAATAGGTATTTTTAATTTTTTTTTTTAATTTAACCAATCCTTCTAAAATCTCAGTTTAAGTGACTTGAATATTATTTTTTAAAGTTGCCAAAAAATTATGTAATATTGATAATACAATTAAAAATTATAAATCAGGCTCTCGTAGAGTCGAATTTTATTTTCTTAAAAAAAATTAGAAATAATCGTACAAGAAAGCATTAACTTAAAAAATTTAGTTCAGGTGCTCAAAGATATTGTGATAGCCATCTAAATGCTTCGCCATAGCCCTCCCGTTTAAGAACGGAGCACATGAACAATTCCATAGGTCTTCCACTCAATTCGGTCCTAGGCACAGTGCCTTTACCAGTGGTCAAGCCGTTTAGATTGAATATTTGCCGTATTTCTTGCTCTCCCATAGCCCCAGCCTTGTCTATTTTATTGCCAAGTATCAATACTGGGCAGTTCATCACTTGCTCGTCCAAAAGCAATGAATCTAACTCGCCTTTTGACTCGGGCAATCGTTGACGGTCCCAAACATCTATTAGAAAAACAATGGCGTCCACTGCCGGAAAGTATTCTTTCCACACTCTTCTTGCTATGAAAATTTGTGTTTATTTTACTTTAAAATAAGTTAAAATGTTGTCAAACCTTGCTGATGTCCACCAAGATCGAAGGTTGTGAATTTTATATTTCCCAAGGTTAGTTCTTCGGATGTCGGATGGAGTGTAGGTAATGGTTGAGCTAGCCGATCGTCTTTCAGCATGTGTAACAATGTTGTTTTACCTTAGATAAAGTTTTTTAAAAAATGTCAATTATTTCTAACTTTTTATCTCTTACCTGCATTGTCTAGTCCAAGAAAAACAAGTTTACCACTTTTTTTATACAGACCTAAATAATTTAATATGCCGGTCAGCCAGTCCCAGATAAACATGCTCGGATTGCTATTTACTCACGATTCGGTATACTAAATCTATAAGAATAAATAAAAAATATAACAATAGATAATTATTAATTTGGTTTAATACCGAATGAATGGTTGTACTCTTTTTATTTAAAATCTTAGGTAAAAAATAGAGCTTTAGCTAATAAATTAGACTTTCTATTTTAAATATTTTATTTAATAGATATTTATGTACAAAATTATAATAAGAATTTTCTAATAAAAATATGATGATGTAGATCGTGACGATGTTTGAATAGGAGAAAAAAATCATAATTAAATGGTTATGTGTAACTTTTGATCGGGTATATTCATCTAATAAATTAAGGCAAATATTATAAATTATTTTTGCAGTAAATTATGGTAATTATATGAATTATATGAAAAATTTTTATTTATTGGCTTGTAATTTGTCTTTTTTTGGTTAAATAATTGTCTAAATTCTAGCAAGTTCCAAAGAAAAATATGATTTTAATTATCTATTCTAAATTCGTTACTGAATCTAATATTAAATGTGCGTCTGAAAAGATTATCTTTTTTACTTAACTTTTATCTATTCAATTTTTTTTCATCGATTTTCCTAAAATTATTGATCACTAAATTTAGGACTATAAGAATCATAAATAAAAAAATGTTTTAATATTTATAATCGTACGCGATTATTAATATTTTTTATAATCCTTTAATTTTTTGTTAACTTTCGCTTAATCACCAAAAACTTTATTTTCTTTTTAAAAAATTTGAATTGAGCTGAAAAGAAGGACTAGGTTCTGTTCCGAACTGGATCGATCCATACCAAATTTTAGATAAATAAATAAAATTCTAAGTATCAACAAGATTAAAATAAATTTAAAAAGATCAAAAATGTTAAATTTATTAATGAAAATATTTTTTTTTTATTTAAGTATTCATTAAGTGTCTATGATTTTATTAAATTATGTCAGAAAAATGAACATTTAATGCATGATTTGGTAAAAAGGAAAATTCAGTGATGGTTTGGTTTCGAATTTTATTGCATATTTTAATTTAATTTAATAAAATATAAAATATTATTAGATTTTTGAATTATGTGAATGAGAAATTTCAATATTTAAATTAAAAAATATCTGTATCTTTTTAGTTTGTTTATCTTTTCAGTCAAATTTTACATCTTGAATATTAGACATATTGTACTGTAGATGACAATAGCAAAAACCAGTATGTGCAATAACAGTCAATCTTTAACAATGAAGTTAAAAAAAAAAAATTTCTCAGAGATAAATAATAATAATAATAAGCTACTGCAAGCAGGCTTGCGGAGATGACTTACTAAGGAAGCCGTCTATGGTAGCTGCTTTACGGTGAAATTAGGTTGGCGTGTGGCTGTCTTTGTCACTTGCAGTGGAGATGTCATTTAGAAATAAAGGCCTAGAAACATAGGGACTACAGGACTCTATGTGTGCTAGAATATTTTCATTCCAAATCTTAATAAATTTTATTATATCATAAAAGTCAGGGATTTATCAAGAATCAGTATAAATAAGAGTAAAGTATATCATACTTGTAAACTAGTTCCATTCAAATATTTGACATGAAGTGCATTTATGTTTGTATATGGACAATTATTTGCCAATAAAGGAATCACCATATTTTACTCTTTATTTAATTTCTATAACTAAATGACATAAACTTTATTACCTGTATTTATTAATTGTTTCAAGTATTTTTTTTTTTTATAAAATGAAGTATTAAATATTAATTTGATAGATTTTTATTGTATCATTGTCAAGAGAAGAAAGATTAATATTATTACATTAATGATAATTATTTATGCGATAATATTAATTAATTTTTATTATATATATTATTTTATTAATACTGGAAAATCTATTTGGCATTGGCTTTACCAAAGACCAACCATTTCATATATTTCAATATCTAATCTTTATCATAAAAAGACTCTTAACTGTTACACTATTCGCTAAATAATGCCTTATGATAATAAAATAAAGTTGGTTTAAAAAGCAGACTAATCAGTATTTAAAAATTAAAAATGTTATTGACTTTAATAGCTCCTTGAGAAGATTTTTATTTTTGTTTACCAAAGAAAAGATTCTTTGGTAATTTACTATGCAAACTCATTATATCAGCACTTATCAGCTAACAAAAATAACTAGATGCTAAAATCCAAATATTTGTTAATTTTTTTTTAATAAATCAATAAAAATCTAACTATTTTCATCCTTTTTTTTTTTAAAAATGAAATATTTAATACAATTGAGTTTTTGTTTGAGAGTGAAAATTAGTCAATTTGAATCTAATTTCAATTCAAATAAAATTAAATTTATGTTAATTGATATTCAATTAAAATGGCATGTAATAAAAAGAAAATTACAATGTAATAGTAATAATCATACCATATAAAATAAAATTTGTAAAAGGAACAATTTTTATCTAAAATAAAATATGTCATTTTAGATTCATTTTTTAATATATTGTTATCAAAAATTATCTGTTTTTAATAAATTTTAAATTCAAATTATTGGTTTATTATTTCATATTTTTTAACTCTAAATTACATTAGAAATTAAAAGAAATTCAAAAAAATTGTTAATATTTGTTAAATGTTGAATAAAAAATACTTCTATAAACTTAACAAAATTCATATTATCAGAACAAATTTGGTTAATTTGATGACTTGTCCCACACATTTTTGCTGAGCTAAAACTCTTCAAATAATCAATCATTTGAAGTCTTATAGCAGCAAAAAATTAGAACTTTCTAATTGAATTTTTGTAATTAAATTAAAGATCTTTAGAAAAAAAACAAATTATATTCAAATTAAAATATATTCGGGCAATAGGCAGACAAATACCTGAAAATATTTATAAAAACAAAAATATTTTAATTTAAATGTCAGATATGGAAAATAAAAATACAAATTGACCTTAAGAACAAACTGCTCATGGCTTTTTTTAAAATTCAATTTTAATATTTTAAACAAACCTTTTAAACATAAAACGCACTATTAATATTTCTTTAAATTGACTAAAACCTACTACTTGGTCAGTATTTATTTAAGCAATTAAGCAAACTGTTTTCGACAGGTCAGTTTTTTATATACAAAGACAAAAAGAAATTTGATAGAATTGATCTAAATAAATAGGAACTAGTGTAAAGAATTTTTTTGTTAATGAAAAATATTTAAAATCGAGAAATGGATTCGAAAAAAATTCTACCAAATTGTGAGATTGCAAAATAGCTTATAAATTAATTGATAATTTATTTTTATTTTAAGATTCATTTGAAGAAACAGATAAAATAGCCACTTTTGTGTTGGTAATAGATGATTTAAAAGTAAAGCGAAAGATAAGCAAAAAATTTCAAAACTTTCCTTCGAATGCCATTTTGATAAACAAAAATCTTGATAAACAATCAATGGACTTTTCAATACAAATCCTTAATTCACCACGAATATATCAATTTGATATTAAACGACTTCCTACCAAGATTGTTTTAGAAAAATCAAAAATAAAAGTAATTTTTTGTTTTAAAAAATTTTATTTAAAAAACTAAAAAATGGCTACAATTAAAAAAATATACTATTCTCAATAATAAAGTAATTAATTGATATTTTAATTCAAGTTTTTCAATGGAAAAATTGAAATACAATTGCATAAAGCGGAAAAAGAATCATGGAAGCCATTTATGGAATATGACTTTGAAACAATTAATTTGGTTCAAAATATTAAAATATAACTTTTTTTGTATAAAATTTGCTTTATTTATTAAAATATGAAATAAAAATAAACAAATCTAAAACTTTTATTTTTTGTTCATTAAAAATTAAAAAAATTTGCCCAGTGGGAGGATCGAACTCACGACCTTCGCGTTATTAGCACGACGCTCTAACCAACTGAGCTAACCGGGCCTTGTTGCAAACATAAAAAATTAAATCAACAAATATAATCTTTTTTGTTAGATATAAAATAAAATTAATTCCTTTATTTTTTTAAAACAAATTGAAATTCTAAAAAATTATCATTGTCAAATTGAATGCAGAAAAACTTAAAATTTATTTGAATTATATCAAAATTTCGTATTTATTTTTAATAAAATAATTTGTAAATACATCGATCAAGGCCCGGTTAGCTCAGTTGGTTAGAGCGTCGTGCTAATAACGCGAAGGTCGTGAGTTCGATCCTCCCACTGGGCAAATTTTTTAGGGATTAATATTAAATTATCTTGTATTTTCTTCTTATTCATATCTTTTTTTCTATTCTCCAGATTCTATCAAATAGCAAATCTTCTTTTTACTAAAAATATACTTTTAAAATAAATAAATCTAATTGCAATTAAAGAAAGATTTTTTTAAAATAATTAAGATTTTTTATTAAAATATCAATTAAAATTTTCAAAAAATTTAATCATATTTGATCGCAATTTTATACACTCTGCTGCAAAAGTTTAGAATTTTTTTTATTTTTATAACTCAAAGATCGTTTTTACGCTTATAAATGCCCGTAAAATAAAAAAGGCCGCTTTTGTTTTAAATTTTTATCTGTTATCAATCTAAAAACATGAGACGAAAGCGGAAAAAAAATCCCAAGAGAAATTCAAAAAGATAAAATAGATACAATTTATTAAAAAGAAAAGCAGTTCAAAAAAATTTAGAAATTTTAACAATATAATATTTGAAAAGACGGCCTTTGAGTTATAACGAGCCAAAACTTCTTTAGGTATAGATTCAATAAATTTTTGTACGTACTCAGTCGGAATCTTTAAACACTCTTGAATGCTAAATAGAGGTTACTTTAGTAATTACTACTTTGGCATCCATGTATGACCATAAGTTCTTAATTGGATTGAGATCTGATTAATGGGCTCGTCATGGCAGATCCTAAATCAATGTTCTGTTCTTTGAACTAGTGGCTTACTGAGTGAGCGGTATTGTTGAAAAACCCATTCGGGTCATTTGGCTCAAATATAAGTTGAAAAGATGGTAAAAGATTGTTTTCCAAGGTGTTAATTAATTCGCCCGTATCATACTTTGTAACAAATGCATCTCCAAATATTCTCAAAAAAAAAATTTTAGATAAATAGAATAATTAATTTTAAAACTGTATTATCTTCATAGTACTAATAAGTATCAAAAAGAAAAAATTATTTGTTAAAATAATTAATAAATCGATTTCTAACAAGGCCCGGTTAGCTCAGTTGGTTAGAGCGTCGTGCTAATAACGCGAAGGTCGTGAGTTCGATCCTCCCACTGGGCAAATTTTTTAACTATTAAATTACTTTTTTTAAAAAAAGCATAACAATTTTTTAATAATATTCTTTATATTTATAAGAAATATCAGAATTATTTGTCAAATTAGCTGATACCTTAAACATTTAGAAAAATATCATTAGGTTCTAAAATTTTCATTCAAAAAATTAATTTATTTTAATTTTTTTAAGTATTTGAAGCAACAATCATACAAGAAAAAAAATTTATTTGATATTAAATTTATCATTTATCTTAAATTAATTGTATTTCATATCTATACAAATTAAAAGCTGATTTTATTTTTCCAATCAACCCTTAGACTCTTTTACCAAAGACATTTGAGCTGCTTTTTTTGATAGTATTGTTATTTAGATCTGATTTTGAAGAATCTTTTCTAAATGTTTTGCTTGATATATTTCTTGACTCATTCGATTTTTGACTAAAATAAATCACGATAGCACTCATGTTATCCTTACTGCCCTTATTAATAAATCACTTTAAAGATTATATTTATATCTTATTTAAAATGTACTCTTTCAAATGATTTCATTATCAAATCTTCAGTTATTATTTCGATTGAGTTTCCATAGTTGAGATTTATATTCTGCAATTTTTGATCTACCAAAGATTTTACTGCTTCGTTGTCCATTACGTCCCATATACCATCACAGGCAAGCACCAAAAATCTATCACTGAGACTTCGTTTGCTCAAATATATATCTGGTTCACAAGTAACAAACTGTTTATTTTGTTCCAAATTGGGAATATTTTTGTAATCAAAATCACCCAAGCCTCTACTTGTCGCCAAACCACCATTCACTCTATTAAGAGCCACTAATCCACCGGCATTTTGGATACGCTGTCTTTCTTTTAGCTGAGTTGGCTTATGGTCGAACGTGTTTAGCTCTATATGGTTGTCCTTGACTAAAATACCTCTCGAATCACCACAATTTATCAGATAAATGTGACTCAAGGTAATTAAGGCCGCCACTACCGTGGTGCCACTTTTGTCTTCATAATTCAGAGTTTTGACTTTTTCGAATAACTTACGATCAAATGTATAAAAACCACTTTTAATACAATTAATAACTTCTTCAGGTGAGAGAGAATTTAACCGGAAGGAGGAATTTTTGGTGTCGCTGCGTGACCTAATTGAGCTTTCGATCATTTCCTGGTAAATTTGTCCCCATAAATAATCAGCAGATATTTTACTGCAAAAACTGCCACCGTGACCATCGAAAACTGCATAAAATGACCATTCATCATGGTCCGATTCAGATTTGAACACACAATTGGAATCTTCCATTTCATTTCGCCAGCCCTGCATTTCACAAATACCATACTTTAAATTCTTGTACTCACCATTGGTAGAATATTTATTGGACTTGATCCTATCATACAAGGCCGAGCTCATTTCTTTACCGATGTCTGATTTATTTTTTAGTTTTTTATTGTAGGAATTTTTTTTTGCCAAGCAAGAAACAAGAGCCAACTCGCATAAGAAAAAGTAAATAACATAAAGAGCGGTTGCTTAGCATAAATCAAATTGAGTTTTTTTTTTTTAATTCTCTTAAACTCTTTTTATTGCCTGCATATTCTTGAGCATATACTTCAAAGGTATTTTATAATTTTTTTTTAATTTCCATTTTTGTAGCATTAAGTCAAAATTTAAAGAAGAGTTACTGGAAAATTTTCATTTTATTAAACTAAAATTAATTGTTTCGACAGGAGTAACATTTTGAAATAATAATTATTCATAAATTGGAAACAAAATTTTTATTGTTTATAAATTTAAAACTAGTTTAAGTAAATTATAACAAAAAAAAGTTAAAATATCTATTAGTTTTGTATCATTAAGGCAATTGAAAATATGATAAGTAAAGTTTGTGAATTAAAGATTCAGATTTTCAAAATTTATTTAAGATAAAGTGTCTAATATTTAAATTTACTTCAAATAATAAATTTGAATAAAAGTTTTAAACATTTAATTCATTAATATTCATACACAATAAAAAATTTAAATTTTGAATAAAAAAGAATTTTAAAAACCTGATTAAATATTTAAAAATAAAAACATTGAACAACGTAAAAAGTAATAAAATTATAAAAAGATTTTGTAAATTATTAAAATAAAACAGTATAATCAAATTTATTTACTAAATTGACTTCAAAATTCATTTCTTCAATTGCCTACAGACACGCTTAAAATTATATTTTTTAAATAACAATTGTATTAAGAATTTTAATTTACATATAAATAAAAATTATCAGAATTCTTTAACTAAAGTATACAATTTAAGAGTTAAAAAATTTGCCCAGTGGGAGGATCGAACTCACGACCTTCGCGTTATTAGCACGACGCTCTAACCAACTGAGCTAACCGGGCCTTGTTATAAATCGATTTATTAATTATTTTATCATGAAAGTTTCACTTTTCTTAGATAAATTTTGAGAACTAAAATAAAGTTATTATTTTAAACTGCAACTTAAAGGTTATCTAAGCATAACCACAAAGAGATCTCGCTTTAAAAATATTTTGATCCCGTGCATTTACTTCCGGAAGTTTATTCCTTCCATTCACCTTATTGGTAAAAAAGTTTTTTTCTGGAAGACAGTAGTTTATTCACACACATGTTAGAAAAAAGCTATTTATTTTCAATTCATACCTTGGGTTTACAGGTATTGTGTTTAGACTGTAATTGATTTCTTATTCAATTTGTAAATCTGATTTAAATCTTTCCTTAATCTTCTTTTACGGAAGTTAGTCAAATATAGCCTTAAAAAGTGCTGTTGATAATTAGACACTTCTAGAATCAATTAGATTGCTCTTCTTTGAACTCTGTCAATCTTTTTCTAAATAAATTTTCGCTACAAGGACACTTAAATTCTTTCTTAATGTTGAATTTCCACAATCTATCTATATCTAATTGTAGACTAAAAATGAATTTAAAATTATCAATTGTTGATATTGTCTAAAAGAGGGAACCTATCACTAAAACTTGTTGAATAATTGTTAACTTTTGGTCAATTTGAGCTGATATCTCCTAAAACTACTCTTTGTGAACGTTCTGTAAGGAAATCTTTTATATAGTATATCAGACCCTCACCAAATCCAAAAAATTTTAGCTTATATCTAGTTTTTACTTTTTATGAGAGACTTTGTCGAAAGCCTATGCGAAATCTGTGTAAAAGATGCCAAACGATAAACCATTAAATATCGCTCCAGAAATAAAATTTAAAATTTCCAATAGATTGGTCAGACATGACTTTTTAAGAAATCGTGCTGTGATAAGGATTTTAAATTTTGATTTTAATTATTTTAAAAATTATAAATAAGATTTGAAAATCTTTTTGAGAGCAAATTATATTCTTTTAGTAAAAAAATATTTAGAGATAAATAACCTTCCAATCTCAAATTCGTTTCAGAATTATTTATTTTATTTATTTATTTATTTCAATGAGCGCCTTAAAGGCGATGTAAAAATAAAAAAATAAATTAAAAATGATTAAATTTTAACAATAGTCATTTTTCAAAAAGGGCTTTAGCAAATAAAAAATATATTTTCTAATTAAGTGACATTTTGTAACATTATTTTGATAAAATATTTTATTTTATCTACCAAAAAAAATTTGCCCAGTGGGAGGATCGAACTCACGACCTTCGCGTTATTAGCACGACGCTCTAACCAACTGAGCTAACCGGGCCTTGTTGCAAACATAAAAAATTAAATCAACAAATATAATCTTTTTTGTTAGATATAAAATAAAATTAATTCCTTTATTTTTTTAAAACAAATTGAAATTCTAAAAAATTATCATTGTCAAATTGAATGCAGAAAAACTTAAAATTAATTTAACTTTAAGAATAATGTCATAATTTCATCTTTAATTTAGTAGTAGTAATATTAACTGCAACTCGGAACCCGAGCAGAGCTCTAATGAGCTATAGCAGTCGCTACTTTTTTCACAAGCCAAGCATCTAATTTCGACTTAAAAATGTTCAACGTTCTTGCGCTAACTATTTCTTCCGGCAATTGGTTCCATATGTTTACAACTCTGTTTGTGAAAAAATGGAAACGCGCGGAACAGTTTTTTATCTGTTCACGACGTAGAGTCTTTGAATGCCTTCTTAAGCCGTATACTTGACCACTTTGACCATAGGTTAATCCGCTATTAAACTCAACTAACTCAATTTTATTATTTAATTTGAACAACTACTCTTCTCATAGTTAGGTCCGTCAGGCCGAATTTACTTAAGCGAGTTGAGTAAGGAAGGTGCTTTAAATTTGGAACTAACTTAGTTGCTCTCCGTTGAATCTTTTCTATCATATCTATATCTTTTTTCAGGTAAGGGCACCAAGAGGTTATGGCAAATTCTAAGTGAGGTCTGACCATTGAAGTGTACAGTAGTTTAATGTTGTTTACATTGGGATACCTGAGCGATTTTTTCAGCATACCCAGAATCCTATTAGCTTTAGCTGTGACATATGTTACTTGTGTGTCCCATTTTAGGTCATTTTTGATAAATATACCTAGATCTTTTTCACAAACTGATTTATTAAGTGGAAATGACTCCATAGTGTAATCATGTTTTGAGTTGTTACGACCAAAATGGACAACTTTACATTTCTCGACATTAAGCTGAGCAGACCAGTCTCGTGACCACTTACATATGTTATCAATGTCGAATTGTAACTTGTATTTAGAGGAAGAATCTACAATTGTGGCTATAATCTTGTTGTCATCGGCGTACGCTTTCGAACTATTATGAATACACTCAAGTAAGTCATTTATGTATATAATAAATAAAATGGGACCAAGGACAGAACCTTGAGGAACTCCACTTGTGACTTCAGCCCATTCTGACTTTGCCTCATTTTAATAAAATAATTTGTAAATAAATCGATCAAGGCCCGGTTAGCTCAGTTGGTTAGAGCGTCGTGCTAATAACGCGAAGGTCGTGAGTTCGATCCTCCCACTGGGCAAATTTTTTAGGGATTAATATTAAATTATCTTGTATTTTCTTCTTATTCATATCTTTTTTTCTATTCTCCAGATTCTATCAAATAGCAAATCTTCTTTTTACTAAAAATATACTTTTAAAATAAATAAATCTATTTGCCACAATTAAAGAATTAACTAAGGAAATAAAAATTATTAAATTGTTTTTTATTCATAAATTGATTTTTAGTCATTTAAATTTGTGACATTCAATCTTCTAATAACTCTTGCTGGATTTCCTACTGCTACAGTAAATGATTCAATATCCTTGGTTACAATACTGCCAGCACCAATGGTTACTCCATCTCCAATTGTAATGCCAGGCAAAAGTATTGCACTTCCTCCTATCCACGTATCACGCCCGATAGTAATTGCTTTTCCAAATTCAGTTTTTCGCCTCAAAATTGGATCTGTTGGATGACCTGCTGTATAAATTTGTACATTTGGCCCCAGAAACGTGTTTTTGCCAATTCTAATTTCATTTACATCCAACAAAATACAACCATGATTCATGTAAACATTTTCACCAAGATGAATGTTGGAACCATAATCACAATAAAAAGGAGGTTCTATATAATTTCCATTGGAATAAGTTCCTAAAAGTTTTTTTAATATTTGATTTCTGTCAGTCAATGGATCCATGTTATTAAATTTCTGGCACATTTGTTTTGCATATATTCTACCATTTATAAGATTAATATCTGTTGCATTATAAGGAAGTCCAGCTAGCATTTTTTCTGCTTCGTTAAGCTCTGTTTTATTTTTTGACTCAATGTCTATTCTAGATGGAGGTTCAAATCGAATTGGCTTTAATATATTTTCCCCATGTAAAGTTTTAATTAGGAGTAAAATTAGAATAGTAATCTTCATTTTCAAAATAGTTTAAAGATAAAAAAATTTCAATTTTTTTATTCCTGAATATGATATTAAAAATCAAAAGTAGCTTGGTTTAATGTAAATATTAAAACGAACAAGTTCTTTTGATTTTAAGTCATTTAATTCTATTTGAACTTTAAATAAATGTCGTTTATCTTTTGTCATTTTTTTATTTTTAGTAAAATTTATTATGATTGAAGGTTGTTTTTTTATTAATTTTTTATAACAGATTCTAATTTTCTTTTAATTAAAAATATTTTCTTGTCATTTAAATTTTTTCTTATATTAAACTAAGTTTAAAAACTTTGAATAAGAAATTTTTCTAAAGAAAAATAAAATTATGTTCATATAAATTGTCAATTAAAAATTATTTTTAAATGATTTTTTTAAACAAAAAAAATCAAAAAAATCAAGTGATCTCAAAAATTCTTCTAAATCGCGAAAATATATTTTAGTCTATCTAAAAATTATATTTTGTTAAAACTAGAAGCACCAAGCATTTTTTCGTGTTTTTCTAATCCAAAGTATTTTTGAATATTTGAAGTGATTTTACTGTATATTGATTTTTTTTTAAATATAAAGATAAAATCTATAATTTAAAAAAGATCGATTTATTTTATAATATGTTCAAAAGGTCTGAAAATATAAAATTTTTTAAAACGAGGCTTTGGCTAACAAGTCTAATGGCACATGAACAGAAATGTTGTAAATTTGTTTGTAGAAAAATTAGTAGGATAATGCTTCTTATAGGTAGAAAATATCCGCCAATGCTAATAATGCCATTCTTTCGTTTCATTTTTCCGCAAAAAACCCTGCATGAATTTGGTAATGACCAAAACAGCATCATAAAAATGATCACATTTTGGACAAAGCCCCAATTTTTTTCTTTTGATGATGTTGGATCAATTCCTTGGGTTAAAAAGTTAATTAAATAAGAAAGACTTTAAAAGTCCGAAAAATTCTGTAGTGGTAACAGATCTAAAACCTTAGGTACAAAAATATAATTTCAATTTATTCTTCAATTTTAAAATTCAAAATAAAAAAACTGATAAAATCTAATCTTTAATGAAATAGAAAGAAAAAGCTTGATCAAATTTCCAAGCTTTGCTGGTATATCATCTTCTCATTTAAATACAAGTCAATAAGAAATTTGAATTAAAAGTATGATTGTTAGTATTGATAAGTCCTTGTTAAAATAACAAATCATGCACTAACATAAAATCTTGATTTTAGATCTCAATCAATAAAAAATGAAGTCCAAACTTGGTCTTGAGATAAACAAAATTTAACACGGATGAAAGAGGGTACTTACTCTCTCAAAATACCTGAAATACGAGTTTTGACGGCTAATTTTTTACCTTTGAAAATATTTATATCCATGGGCCTTTATCACAGTAGTTTATTGAAATTAAATAGCAAGAACAAAAGCTTGCCGATATGACCAAAAAAGCAAATTGCTAAAATACTATGTACTTTATTTGAATTTATCTTATTACAATCAATTTGACTTATGACTTTTCCCAAAACAAAAGCTAAATCTTGCTAACCAAATAATTAGCACAACTTTTACTTTACAACTTAAAAACTCTTCAAGATTTATTTATTAAAAAATTATTTTTCTTCGCAAAATTTGATTAATTATCTAGTCATTACCAATATAGAGATTGTTTGTTTGTGTTTTTGTCTCTCTGCGAATGAATTGTTTATTTATTCGCCAAAGATTATTCGGTTGAGAGAAAAATTAAATTCTTACTCAAAATCTATTGAATCCAATCTGGTCATTTGTCCATTGGAAAAATGCAAAATAAAGAAATTTTTAAATCTAAATGAACCGTACTTATTTCAACAAGAAATTGTTAGTCTGATGGTGGTGGTGGTAGTGCCGAGTATTAATTTTATACAAACTACTCTTAACAGCATAGTTCTTAAATTCTAAAATTGCCACTAATGTTTATATAAAAAGATCAGATAATAACTTTTTGTTTTTTTAAGAAAATATGATTTCAATTAATTCTTTCAAATCGAATTAAGACTTGGAACACTTTGAGATTAAGTGTGTATTTTATGATCAAAATTCATTTCCTAAGAGTTTTTTATCATAAAAAGCATTTCCCTTGGTCTATTTTACTTTATTTTAATAGATTATTGAGTTTGGAAAATAGAATGTCATCTTCTACCACTTCGCCATCTCAAATGAGCTTTATTGCCTCTCAACGAAAACACAGAAAAAATAATCTAGCTTTTAAACTGTCGGCAAAGGCTAGCGAGTACCGAAAGGTAAGACAAGTTAAACAAATAATTAGCTAACTTTTATATTTTTAATTTTAAAATAAAGAATACCAAACCACTCATGGAAAAAAGAAGGCGCGAGAGAATCAATCGAAGCTTGGAAGAGTTAAAAAATATAATTTTAAATCAAACAAATCATAATGTATTTATAAAAAAAAATTATTTTATTTTTTTTTAATTTTATTAAATTAAAAATTTTCAAAGCCTGTGAGAAATCATAAACTAGAAAAAGCTGATATTCTTGAATTAACAGTGAAACATTTGAAAAATTTACAAAAACAAAAGATGAATGGTAAATTAATAATTAGGCAAAAAATTAGAGTATAATTTTATAATTTTATTAATTTAAGATTGGGCAAATGTAGACCCAAATGTGAAAAATAAATATAAATTAGGTTACTATGAGTGTGTTCAAGAGTGTTTAAAATTTTTAACTTCCGATTCATGTAGTTCGGATTCAAGTGTCTCAAATGAACTTGATGATATAGTCAAGCAAAGATTAATTATTAACTTGTATAAACAATACCAATCGATTAATATTGAAAGCTTTACAAGTATTAAACAGGAACAAATTTTATTTGATAGCAATCTTGAATCTGATCATCAAAATAATCAAGAAACTCTTAATACCAGTTCGTCGAATTACAATAATTACTTTCTAAATTACGAAGAAAAAACTGAACCAAACGATTCCAAAGTTTGGAGACCATGGTAGATTGAATAAATTAATAACTTATTTTCTAATTATTGTTAAATAATAATTTTCTATTGATTTATTGTTAAATAAACCGAAATAAAAAGAATTAGCAGATTGTTTTTTTTTTGTTTCATAATAAAATAAATTTTAAAATTATCTACAAATAAACATTTTTTGGTTAAAATCAATTTTTTAAACAGTCAAACAATAAAAATTAAAATCTGTATATAATTTTGATAAATTTTCTACATGGATATTGCTTAAATTAATGATAAAAATATATACTTGAATTGAACAATTGTTTTAGGTATTAGTGATACAAATAGAGGATCAAACCCCGTTGAAGTTTTGAATTGGTAATATTTTAATTTAGTTCTCAATTTTTGTTATTAAACTCTCACAGATCTATCTAAACAAATATAAATAATTAAAATATTAATCCATTTTTAAATCTTTAATTTTCGAAATTTTTAAAATTTTTTTATATATAACAGAAATAATCGTCTTTGGATTATATTGGATAATTAATTTATATTATTTTTTTCCCAGATTTTGTGCAGTTCACATTCTCTATCATCTGGTAAATTATAATCTTTCACGAATTCAACATTTGTTGTTTCTTTTGAGTTAGATCGGAGCTATGAGTTGGAAGATATCAGAAAAGACGTATATTGTCAAATAAATGAATGTCAGGACATATATTTAGAAAATATGATTTAATGTCTTTTTACTTTTGTAGATAATTTATTGAAAAGTTAGTTTAAATTAAGAGTTGTCTTATTCATCTATTAAAAGTTAATAATAAATTATAAAAAACTCACATGTTTGAAATTGGAATTTATAAACTAATTATCAACTCAATTCTATCTTAATAATTTTTCATTTCATCTTTAATTGTAAACTTAAAATCACTAAAACATTAAGATAATCAAAGACCTAATAAAATATTCATTATTCTACGATTAATTCAAAAATTGGATCCTTTTTAATCAGTTAAACAAATAACTTAGATAAAAAAAATTATTTTAATTAAAATAGTTTCTTTTATTTTATTGAACAGGGTAAAACCAATTTAAAATTATTTGTTTACTAATACTAAAAAATAACTAAAAAATGCCGATAATCCTTTTCTATATCTTGCTAATCTGACTAAGATGGTATCTTCATATCCCTTAAATATTATTAAATGAATAAATTTTGTTTTAAAAATTTAAATTTTTTAAAAGCTAATTATAAATCAAATTATAAAATTGTGTATTTATAATTTTTTGAGTTGAAATAAAATAATTCTTATCAATACAAGACTTCTAAGCCTAATAATCTTACTTTTTTAGAAAATAGAATTCAAAACCATTGAGTTCATTTAAGCTCAAATCCCTGGCTAAAAACACAATTATTAAGTCCATCAATAAAAGACTTGTTTTTTACAATATAATAAAAATTTTATTTCTATTTTTAAAATTAAAATCAATTTTAAGAAAAAACTAATACTTATTATTTTCTAATTGAAGAATGAGTTTTATGTTTTTTATGAATATCTGATTTGTGGTTAGAATGAGTATCTTCATGAGTATGCTGACTATGATTATTGTGATTTGAATGATGATGGTGATGACAATGTTGGTTAGGACTGGTACGTGCATTAATTTCCAATTTGGGAATTTCAATTATACATTTTGCACTAGTGCGAAATGAATCCGAGTTTTTTATTTCCAGGGAATTAAAGAGCTGATTGAATTTATGTCTCCAACTCAAGTCTCTTGGATTTAGATAATTCTGTTCATTTGAAGAGTTGGTTAAATATGGGTCACAGCTCAATGGATACTGGACATTTTTTCGGTATATTTCCGTACATCTGTCCATTGCCCTTTCATCTTGAATTAAACAAAAATTTATTGGCAAATTATTTGGTGCAACCTTGTCCAAAAAAACCAACATCAAATAATTATCTACTTTGGGTGAATGATGAATAAGTTTAAAATTCTTAAGGTCGATTAGAAAATGACGTTTTAAAAAATTATCCTTAACAGTCTGATTACTCAAAGAATTATTATCAAAATTGACTTGTTGTCTTAAATAAAGCAGATTATTTAATTTATTTTTGGCTGTCTTTCCAACATTAGGGTTTTCTTCTAAAATAGCTTGCCAAATAAATTTAAAAATGTCATTATCCAAGAGAAATTTGTCAATCATGACAAAAAAATCCCATAAGCTGTAAAGACTTAGGCCATTTTGATTCCGAGTGTTTATTTTTAGGTTAAAATGTTTCAAATAATTGAAATAAATTTTGACTGTATTTAAAATATCTTGGTCTAAAGTATTTCTTTTTTCATGGTCTAGACATGTATAGGATGCCAGAAGATAAAAAATAGGTGGATTGCCTCTAATATCAATCATATGATTGATATTTTGATTTATGTTTCGTAACAAATACTCAATTAAATCAGTCTTGAGCAATGCACAAGCATAATGTAGCGAACTACAGCCATTGCAATGGTCTCGTAGACCTATATTGGCACCGTTTTCCACTAGCAATTGAGTCAAACTAAGAGCCCAGTCTTTTTCCATTAAATAACTGCATAAAATCAATGGAGTCTTTCCAAGAAGAAATTTTTTATTTGAATTTTTTATTTCAAATTCTAAGTGTTCATATTTCACTGTCTCATTTACGTCTAAAACACTGGTACATTGCTTACCAAACTGAGTTTTTAAAACTTCGCTAACAAAGTTATAATGTCCTTTACTTAAATTGAAAGCAAGATTTAAAAGTAAGCTACTTCGCCTAAGTGTAAATGGTCGGTTAGCACCTGTCGATTTTGATCGAATTGGTGTTGTACGAGGTCTGTACATACCATCACTTTGATTGTTCAAATGTTTATCTAATTGTCTTATCATATTTTGCATACGACTTCTAAAATCTAAACAAAATGGTAATAAATCATAAGATTTTAACTCTAAAAAAGTAATTTTATGTTTTTCAATAATTTATAACTGATATAGGATTTCTTTAAGCATTGTTTTTGACTTTGATATTATTTTTTCATACCAAGGAAAATTTTTTTATTCCCATAGAACATTGTTTATTGCTGAATGCGTTGCTTAAGTGGCATTCGGAAGCCAAATATTTGTCTAAAGCTAAGAAAATCAATTGGTTAAGAAAATAAACTTTTTGTAATTTCGAGTTCAAGATAGCTTATTTAGATATTATATTACAAAATCAATCTATTAAAAAGTTGTACCATTTAGATCTTGAAATTTTATTTATTTGAATAAAAAATTTGGTTAATGAACTGGCAACTTACCTTCGTCACAAAAATTTTAAAACGATAATTTTTTAATAATTTATAAAAGTTTTCAAAGTAATAGATAAGTACTCAAATATATTAAATTATCTTTAATAAACCTACAATTAAAATGTTTCTGTTTAAACTAAAAAGCATCAAATTAATGTGAATATAATTTATTATTAACTGTATAAAAAAATTAAGAAAAATGTTTCTTTGGAGTACGTGATCAACTTTCATATGAAGCCATTCGGATATAATAAGCTAAAAAGTAAATGATTAAATTAAAGTTTTATAATAATAATTTGGAAACCTGAATAAATATTAAATTTGAAAAAAAAATTGGATTTCCATCTGAAGCCAATTTAATTTAAATAAAAATTCATTATTCCATATATGTCATTAAATTTTTCTCAGTTTCATTTAAAAAAAGGTAAATAAAATTTTCTGTAATTCAAAACATTATACTATTGATTTTAAATTTTATTCTTAATTTTAACAAAGTCTACAAAAAAATGATCATAATCAAAAGAGGAAACATATGTAAACAAAATTTTTAATTAAAAAACTTTTAGTTGCTTTATTCTGATTATTAAATTTCTTTAATTGTTAGTCTAATTAAAGTCCTTCATTGTTTGAATTGAAAAAAAACATTTTCTTCTGATTTATTCGCATAAAACAAGCAATTTCTTTATTAAAATTGTCATTTAAAATTATAACTTTATTTAATTTTATTTAATTTTAAAATTTTACAGTCGTTTTCTTATCTTTCAAGTAGTTTTGTTACCAAATAACTTATCAATATGATCAATATGATTTTAAATAATCCAAAAAAATAGCAATGTCTCTTTGGACATTTATATTAACTATGAAAATAAACATCAGCATGAGTCCACAACTCGGATCAAGATTAAGTTTTTTTATTAGTTGAATTTGTATAAATTTTAAAAAAAATTTCTTAAAAACAGTTCATTTTTTTGTTGAGTTTGTATTTTTGTAGTTAAAAACATTTTAAAAATTATTGAAAGATTAAATGACTTATTTTAAAAGTCAAACAAAAAAGTCTCTAAGTCTGGATTTTTATTACAAACCTTAATACCTTTTGAAAACACTGATAAGAAATACCAATAAAAGGAAGCTGAATTTTTCAATTTACTTAAAACAATATTTGAGTTCTAAATAAAGCCATTTTCACAAGACAGTTCGTCAAATAAAGTCGAAGAACACCTCTGGGAACTTTGTCGAGCAAAAATCATGCTCATTTCACCTTCATATCTTTGTTGGCAGATGCCAAGAGCAAAATAAAACCCTTGTTCATTATGCGGCTGCACTGCAGGATGGGGATCGAAAAGCGTTTCCAGATTTAAATTCTAGATAATTAGATACCTATATTCGAGGTCATTTTCAAGCAGAAATCTTTGACAGAGAAATTTGCTAAAAATAATCTAACAAGGCTTCCGAGGAATCAATTCCTAACTAAGATCTTTTAAGGATCAAGATTCATAATAGTATCTTAAAACGATCTTGACTAAATTCTTATTTTTTCCATCTGGCCAAGATTTTTTAAGAGTTTTAAGAGATTCCTATTGGAATCCTAAATGAAATTTTATGAAATATTTTCAAACTATCTTCTTGGAATAGGAATATCCCTAATATTCAGAATTTTGTATGATTTGAAATTAATTTTTAACTTTAAATTTAATTTTTTAAAATAAGAAATCGTCTGACATTTGGATAAATTTTTTTGACTCATTTTTATTTTCTTGAAATTCAATTAATTGAAATGATTTCTGAATTCCAAAGAACTTAGTAAGATCCTATCAAATCCTATCAACTTTTGGGAACTTTAAGAAATTTCTGTTAGGATCCTATACTGAGCTGGCTTAGAAAATTGTCCAAAAAAGACCCGGAATTCAGCCAGGAATACAGATAGAATCCTAATTAAGATCAACACGGGAATTGGTTTCTGGATGCTTTAAAACTTTTGCATTCTTTCGTGCATGAAAGCTTAAGTGAGCGCTTATGTATGGGAACACTTAATTGAACCAAATAATACATGATTGCATTTTGACTTTAAAAGACCTACTTCTTCTAATAAGTACTCATATATCAAGATTTTCATCATCAATAGACTTAACTTGCTTTGGTTGAAAATCAATTTAACCACTTTTTCAAAGCTTTTAAATATTGATTGTCCAAACAAACAAATCATCAAATTAGCTATGATATTCTTAAGATGTTTTCACAACACCATTTACAGATTAGCAACCCACACAGTTTTGGTAACCAATCTAGATCAATTGGCCTCTTTTGTAATATGTTGTTTTTGATTTTTCAAAAAGAATGGCATTATTGCATCGACCACCGATTCGCTTTGAAAATTAATAATTTTAATCTAATTTTAAAATAAAATGTGCTACAAATCCTAAAATTAATGATTATCAATCAGCTTTTTGAATTTTAATAAAATTTAATAAAATATTTTAATTATCAATTTTTTAATTTATAAATATTTATTTTTAAAATCTAAAAAATAAGACCATTAAATTCCAAAATTTCTTATTTAAATTTTTAAATTTTGAAACCAATTTAAGGATTAACGTTAGCCTGTGATTGTTTTACAGGTTCATTATTTTTTTTATAAGCTTGGACACAACGAGACATGGTCAACGAAGCTCTTGATATTGAATTGGTCAAATAAAAATCGCTCAATTCGGTCTGAAAAGCTTTAATAGGTTCATTGGACAAATTAGCTTTGAATTTCTAAATTTTAAAAATATTTATAGACCACAATAAATCAATCAATTTATTAAAAAAGCTCACTTGGTTTAGCTCGACACTCTGCGGAAGGAAGCTAGCGGATTCTATTCGGTCATAGCTTGTCAGCGTAGGGCTAACTTCAGTCATTCTTTTTCTTAAGCCATCAAGGTCGTCATATGACAAAGGACAGCCTAAAATTTCCGACAAAGCCCTCAATATTTGCCAGTCTTCTTTAGCTTTACCAGGCGGTGCCACTACAAAAGATGCCTGCTGAGCTCTACCTTCGGTGTTCACATAAGTTCCTGATTTTTCAGTATAAGCAGCGCCTGGCAACACCACATCAGCCATTTCGGCACCACGGTCACCATGGTGACCTTGGTAAATTATAAACGTGTCTTCGTTCAAATCACTGCGAGATATCAAGTCCTCATCGGCGCCCATCAAATACAAAACTTTGGGTTTTTGAGCTCTTATCTGTTCCACTCCAGATTTGTAGCCAATGTCCAAGGCAGCAACTTGTGATGCCCACTAATTAATAATTTTTTTAGCTAATTATTTTTCTAATTTAAAATTTTGACTCACTCGTTGAAGTACATTAAAAACTTTCCAATTGCTTGGACAACCATTTTGGATTCTTAACTTTTCAGATAGCCTAGTGGCCAGATTTAGAAGAGAGTCGGCATCTGTACGCTGTAAAGCTCCAGAACCGAGAACAATCAGTGGTCGTTTAGCTTTGGCCAAAAATTTGCTGTATTCATGTTTACCATTTAATAATTCCTCCAAAACTTGTGCTGAATCACCAAGATAGTCATATTCATAGGATAAATTGACTTTGGATCCCACAAGTGCCACTTTTAGCTCATTATGAACAAGACTTTTCCTAATTCGAGTATTGTACATTGGAGCTTCGTATCGAGGATTTGTTCCAATCAAAAGAACCAAATCGGCTTGCTCCAAAGAACTAATGCTAGCGTTGGAAACATAATTGGTTCTTAGATCTGTGCTTGCTCCTTGACTTGGAAACGATTCCTCAACAAATACATTTTCGCTTCCAAGCTTGTTCATAAAGTCTTTTAAGGCGACCAATGACTCAGCGTCTACCAAATTTCCAGCTAAAGCAGCTACTTGAGAGCCAGTCACTTGACTGAGCCTATCGGCAACTGCGTAGAATGCATCTTCCCAATCACAAGGTTTTAGTAGACCATCGTGGCCACGGACCATAGGTGTAACCAATCTTTGACGACGTAGACCGTCATAAGAAAATCTTGCTTTGTCATCTAGCCACTCTTCGTTTATGTCTTCATTTAGTCTTGGCAAAATTCGCATTACATCTCCAGCTCTGTGTTGAACAACGATGTTTGAACCAATCGCGTCCAGAACATCGATTGAACTTATTTTTCTTAATTACAAAATTAATTTAATAAATTTATAAACTTTTATTTGTTTTTTATTTATTTAATTATCTTTACCTTAATTCCCAAGGTCTGGCAGTAAAAGCATATGGTTTTGAAGTAAGTGCACCAACTGGACATAAGTCAATCACATTACCACTTACTTCAGTAGCTAAAAGCTTTTCCACATAGGTGCCAATTTGCATCTCTCCACCTCTACCAGTGGTTCCCAAATCATCGACACCAGCAACTTCACTTGCAAAGCGAACACAACGAGTACAATGAATGCATCTGTTCATGCTAGTCTTTACCAAAGGGCCCAAATTTTTGTCCTCCACAGCTCTCTTGCCGGAGAATAGAATATCTGTAAATCGAGATCGATCGCTGCCAAAAGCCATTGCCTGATCCTGCAGATCACATTCACCTCCTTGATCACAGACTGGACAGTCGAGTGGATGATTGACTAGCATAAATTCCATGACACCTTCTCGGGCTTTTTTTGTCGCTGGTGAATCGGTTTTTATTCTCATACCTTTCATTACTGGCATGGCACAAGAGGCAACAGGCTTTGGTGAACATTATTAAAAAATATATTTTTGTTTTTTCTTTTAAATCACTTTAGGTGTTCGCTCAATTTCAACCAGACACATCCGACAGTTACCAGCAATTGCAAGTCTTTCATGGTAGCAAAATCTTGGTATCTCAACACCAGCTTCAGCGCAGGCCTTTATAATTGATAATTAATTTTTCAAAAAATTATTATCTCATCTGTACTTGTAAGACAGTGACACCGGGCTGGACAAGCACTGGTCTATCGTCTACAAAAACTTCCACTCGATTGTCAGGCGGGTTTTGTGCTACATTTGTTGACAATAAAGCTTAAATATATTTTTTTTTTAAGATAATGATGAGTTAAACTTTTTTTGGCAATTTTTTATCTTATACCTGAACGGGATTTTAGGACGTTTTTGTTGAGTGAAGAGCCCAAGAGTTTTTTTGAGCCGTTCAATAAGAGTTTATTCATTATTGTCCTCTATTTAAAAGATAAAAAATGCATTTAAAAAAGTGACAAAAGTATTTTCTGGCCTTTGGAAAAGTAAAAATTTAAATTAAATGTTGGGTCCTAACGCATAAAGCTCTGTAATTTGTTGGTTTATTTATTTATTAACATATATTTATAGATGCTTTTAAATTATAAATTTTGAGCAGAAATTTAAAATGCGCAAAATGTGCAGACAAATTTTATATGCATTTAAACTGAGTATTTACTTAAAATATTATATTATTGTGCACCAAGACGCTTCAGACTAATTTGAATCCAATAGTCAATTTTTTTGTTCAACGAAATTTAAAGAAAATAAAATTCAAATTTTTTAATCAAGTAATCTATCAATAATCTAATTGATTACTTTAAATTTTCTTTCCTTTTTGATAAATCGTATTTAACCATAAAAATACTAAATTGCAGTTTTAAAAATTCTGAAAAATTTATAAAAGGATCACTACCAAAAATTCAATCAGCTGTATTGATTTATTACGAATAAATTGAATTTTAGCATTTTAAAAAATATAATGACAATTAAATACCATCTTAAATCCAACTACGGGCTAAATCCAAAATATTTTTACAAGCTATTTTTATTAAATTTCCAAGCATAAAAAATTTTCCATTTAAGTGTATTTAAAAAGAATTTCTAAGATATATATCAATTATTGATTTATTTTTTTAGTTGATCATAAATAAAATTTATTTTTCAATTTTTTTATACATTTTTTAATATTAATAACATACAGATAGCTATACTCTTGCCTCAGATCCGAATTAATCAGAGTATCATTTATTATATTTTACTAATTTTAAAGTTTATCCAATTCTTTTTAGATGTATCAATATTTTTGATTCTATAACTTCACATTGTTGATTAGTAATAAAAAATTTATCTCAGCTAACAGCTTTTTACGATTACCTCTTGTATTTTATGCAACTTTACTTTCCAAAGGTTCTACAAACTTAACTCATCAAGTTTTAAGTTCATTCAAGATCTTGTACAATTGATGAGATTACCTCGCCGGCTTCTTGTTGACTGTGTTGTTAGGTTAAGTCTTACCATCTAGTTTGGATGACCAGAACCTTTAATAGGTTGCTTTAAGAGTATTTTTATATCAAGCATAGATTTTACCAAGACAGCGTATTCAGAGTAGCGCACATTTTTTCATTTTGCTGGGACCATAGTTATTAAATCCATTTAAAACTTGTCCAAGAACTCTTATAAATAAACTTGACTTTATCACAAATTTTTTTTTTTATATCAAGAGTTTATTTACTTGACTGATTATTTCTATAGATCCTAATCAAGTCTAGAACTAAAATATTTCATTGGTTTGGTAAAAAAATGTCCTTATTAACTTGGTAAGTTATTATGGTATCCTTTAAATTACCAAGTCCTACTATTTTTGTTATTAATATACTTAATAATAAATTATTGAAAAAATTTGAGGACTTAGCTGATTTAGTTCAACAGTCATATGAACTGCCTCTAGTACCACTTTACTAGCATTAGAAATAGACTTGAAGCGATTACAGAGATTGGAATAATGTTTTAGTGAATAATGAATTTTAATAGAATACTTATATTGAAATCAAAAAAATAATTTTAAAAAATTTTAATTAATTCAAGATAAAAATTGTATTCATGAAATAAAAATCTTGTCAGCTTTAAATGAATGATTAATGGTTCAAAAATTAAAGGAATATCTAATATTAAAGGATTTATCTCAGCTAAGCTTACCGAAAAATATTTTTTCATTTTTATTCAAACCATGAAAATTAAAAAGTCGCCAATATATCTTGTTTACAGATTTAAATAACTAAATGCCAAAAATTAAAAATATTTTTTCTTATTTAGTAGCATTCTGATTTAGATTTAATTAAACGGAAGGTATTATCTTTACGATGACATTTGTGATAAATAATTTATCAAAATTGTCATTTGAAAATATTGATCTAAAAATTAAGATGATTATTTAATTTAAGATTAATCAATTCACAGACCACTTTTAAAGCAAGCTTTATTAATTGTCACCTAAATAAAATTAATTTTTTTTTAAATTACATTTAGTAATTTAAGGGTTAATTTAGCTGAAATGTCTTTTTATTTAACGTCACTCTTATTAAAAAGTGATTAATGATTAAATATATAAGAGTAAATTAAGATACAATTTAGGTCTGTAATTACCTACCTAATACTTACTATTTAACAACACATTTTTTTATAATAAATATATATATAAAAATTAATTGTGTAAAAAAATCATAAGATTTGAGTCACATTTGAGTTAAATGATTAGTGAAAAATCAATTTTTTTAAATGTACCTAAATCACGAAATTTTTTTTTATTTTAATTAAATGAGTTGAAAATTTGAGATAAATAGAATTGAAATTTTGATTTTTTTAATTAACTATAATCTATTTAAATTTAATTTAGCATGAAATTAGAAAATGAATTTTAGCTTCGGAATTGGGAACAATTTGATCGACAATAACCGATCAGTTAGCTATCTTATCTTCAATATTTTTTTGGGTCTAGCAATATTTTTGTCTCTCTCATTGAACAGCTGGTCAGTTTATTTGAATCAGCAAATCCGAAAGAAAATATCAGCTGATTACATCAAAACACAAATCTTTTTGGTCAACATTTTATTCACATTAATTGCATTACCATATTACATTCTAAGAGAAAATGGATATTTAAAATCTAATTTTTTCTGTAAATTTTTGTATTCTGTGACCGATTTTATCATGTTTGTTTATAACAATCTTCTAATTTTGATGGCTATCGACCGATTTCTATTCATCTGTACCAATATTCGTTTGGACATGGGGCGATTTTTCCGCATTTTTTACATCGTAACAATAATTATTTCGTCCACTAGCTTCGCACGTCTCCTAATGAACAACTGTTTTGAAATAATATTCAAAAACTTTGTACCAAATTGTTCCCGATTCACCAGCCAAGAGCCTTATTTCTGCTTCAGAGAGCATCTTATTTATATATACAATTATTTTATTCTATTAGTTATCGGTGTCAATTGGTTTGTGACCACTACTTTATATATCATCCTAATTCGATATGTGTATAGAAAATCAATAGATGGTAAGTCCTATAACTTTCATCTGCGGTCAATTGGAAAGAAAAAATCTGAATTTAAAATACTCAATTCACAGAATGTCCCAAAAATAAGAAATAAAATATTCAGAAGCTCGAAGCATTGGGAAATTACTAAAACTTTTATTAAAGTATAAATAACTTCAAATTTATTCTATTAAAAAGTCTGACTTTTAATTTAAGATTTTAATTATATTCTCGCTCATGAGAACTCCATGGATGTTGTCCTATTTTTCCATAATTTCATTCAACCCAAATATCTACTACTCGTTTTGTTGTGAGACTATCATATCACCCTTAATGAATCTATCAAAGAGTCAAATTAAAAGGAGAACTGCCCAGAATTCAAATTAATTTTTTTTTATAATTTTATTCAGACTAAAAAATAAATAATTGATTTTTTAATTAATTTTTTTACAAATATTGAGATAACCATCTGAAAGCTTCGCCATATCCCTCGCGCTGTTTTACACTGCACATAAAGAGCTCCATTGGTCTAGCTCCTAATTTTTCTCTGGCAATCTTACCCTTCCAAAAATTTAAATTATATTTGAAAAATATAAATCAAAAATTTACTTGGCCTGTGGTGCGACCAAATAATTTAAAAACTTGTCTTAACTCTTGTTCACCAGCTGCACCTTGCTTATCAATTTTATTTCCCAGTAGCAATATTGGACACTCTGCAAGCTGCTCATCTGATAGTAGCGAATCGAGCTCAACAATTGATTCGCCGAATCGAGCCCGGTCCCAAGCATCAATCAGAAACACAATCGCGTCCACAGCTGGAAAATAATCTTTCCATACTTTGCGTACTTGTGCATGTCCACCAAGATCGAACGTGGTAAATCTAATGTTTCCCAAAGTTAGCTCTTCGGATGTTGGGTGAAGAGTCGGAACGTGTTGAGCTAGTTTGTCGTCTTTTAGCATGTGAAGTAGTGTTGTTTTGCCAGCATTATCTAGACCGAGAAAGACCAATTTGCCAGACTTTTTATACAAACCCAAAAAGTTCAGAATTCCGCTGAACCAGTCCCAGAGAAACATTTCTAAATAAGACCAACAACAAAAAAAATGGTTAAATATTATGTAATGTAAAGGTAATAAAACACGTAGTTTGGTTTTATCATTCGAGAAAGTTAAAAAATTCTTGCATTAAAAGCTTGTATAATTTAAAATTTGTTTTTTAAAGATAAAATTTTTATTTTTTGCTCTTTTCCCTTTTATTTAAAGATTAAATTTTCTTTTTCTCAACTTAATTATATAGCAAATTTTGAAATTTTATATTCAATAAAAAGACACGTATTTGATAATTTTTAAAATATGCAAACTACTTAACTCAACATAATTTTTTTGATGATAGATTGACTATTTTTCGTTTCGTTTAAACCCAATACAAACATTGCATAAGCAAAAACATAAAAGTTTAAATGGACAGGCAAATTAGAATTTATTTAAGGTAAAAATTTGACAATGTGAAACATAATTAATAGTTTATATTTAAGTAAAAGTGCATTTAAAAAATAAGATAAATATTTTGAAATGTTTTATATAATGAAAATATATGAAGATTTATCAGCTAAAATATCATTAAAAAATTAAATATTTGAAATAATTTTACCCAAGTTTATTTAGACAAAATAACATAATTGTATTTAAAATTTTGTCCTAAAATTATCATATAAATCAATTTTAATTTTTAGTAAAAGATTAAAATTTTTTTAATTAAAAATTTCATTTTCTATTTAATGCGTAGATCGAATACTTATGGACAATTTTGGTAACGAGTTTAAACCCTTTCCGTTTGACAAAAAATTACCATTTTCACCCAGATAAACCAACTAAATCAAATTATATATTCTAATTTTGAATGAATATTTTTTTTCAAAAAAATTAATAATTTTATTAAATATCTATCATTAATTTCAAAAATATTTACCATATATACCGTAATGCCTTGCCCCCTAATGCATTGCACTTTAAACCAGAATTCTGGATTTTAATGCTGCATTTAACCCACTTTTTTTTCCAGATACGCTGCGACTAAAAATGCTGCAGTTAATGTCAAAATTTTGGTAAAAATGCCGCATTAAATATGTAAAAAATATGTAAAAATAATCAAAATTAAAGAATAAAAAAAATTAAAATTAATAATAAAAATTTTTATTATTTTTTACATATTTAATGCGGCATTTTTACCAAAATTTTGACATTAACTGCAGCATTTTTAGTCGAAGCGTATCTGGAAAAAAAAGTGGGTTAAATGCATGCATTAAAATCCAGAATTCTGAAAATAAGTGCCGCATTAGGGGGCAAGGCATTACGGTACTTAAAAGTAATATTTATAATTTCTGAAAGTTTAAAATCAAAAAAATGAGAAAAATTAAAATATCTGAAATATCTATAAATATTGATTGAATAGCGATACACGCGAAATTCACACCAAAAAAAACTTATTATCTTATCATCTTATTTTTCGATAAAACAATTTTAATATTCAGATTCATTTCGTAATTCTCTTAGATATCAATTGCCATATTTATTAAATTTATCATCTTAGACTGAGTTTCTCAAGTTAAAGTATAATTTGAGTCAAAATTTAGACACCAAAACTCAAATCAAATAAAATCAATCTTAATAAAATTTAATTATTAAATATCCTGTTTGTTTATTTTAATTGTTTATTTGTAAAATTTTTACAGAAAATTTGGTAAAATGTAATAATTTTGCACACATTTATTTGAATTTAATATGATAGTGTTACCGAGTGGACAAATGGCTAATTTAGATTGTATCATTATTCCTTAGTAATCTTTGAGTATCTAAGTTTATCGAATTGAGTGAATTGCCGCTGGTTACAATATTATTCAAATATGTAAGAATTCCTTTTTCAATTATTGGTATACGGTGGTTGTTGTTTTAATAAATCTTTGTTAAAAGAGAACTAGAACTGCGAATCTCAGGAGCAGATAATGGTCTGTCAGCATTTGGGTTAGGGTTACGGTCCTGGCTCCATTTTAATCTATGTAAGAAATAACCAAGACACTTTGATTTGGAAAGAAGGCAATACACAAAAAGGTACCCTATGGAATTTTTACCGACGAACCATGATTTGTTTGGGTACTCGAATTAGATCTGGGGCTCAAATTGTTTTTTTTTATTAAGAACTTAGTATTATATTTATATATATATTTAACCAAATTGTCACTGGTTACAAGAAATAATAATTGTATAAATTAACTGGATTTAATAAACTATAATAAAGAAGAGAGTTCTTTTTTTGGATTAGAGGATTATAGCTCCTACTTTCCCTTGGTTAATAAAAAGACTACTTCAATACATTCTTTTGTTATTCTTCATGACTGGAAGAGTATTAAGATCACGACCTGAGGAATTATGGAAAATTTGGATTCTATAATGATTCAAAGTATACCATAATAATTGAAGGAATAAGCGGATTGGCACTAAGTTCAATATTATTCAAATATGTATGAACTAAATTCAATTGCCATAGATGATGTATTTTCTAAAACTGCCCAATATTGCTCTATCAGCCTTCAATCAGCTGCTAAAGGCTCAGCTCTTCAAATACATTCAACCACTATAACACAATCCCCACAATCGACCATTGCGCCTTCGATATATGACTGCTTATTCGAACTTGGATACAGTAATTGGATTATAGTCTACCATTGTTCTGGAGAAGAAATCATGGTTCAACCACCAGTATTGAAACTGTATCAGATATTGACCACAGGTGTTTATAATTTATAAATTTTCTGAATATTATTTTAGTATTAATTTATTAAAACAAGAATTCCCGTATACCAACAATTCAAAAAGAAATTTATAGATATTTGAACAATATAACCAGCGGCAATTCACTCGATTCGACAAGCTTAGATACTTGATTAAAGATTACTAAGAAATAATAATACAATCTAAATTAGTCGTTTATCCACCCGGTAACATACAGTATTAATAAAAAAATGTTTTTATTTTCATTAATTTACTTATTTGCAAATATTAAAAAATAAAAATTATTTAAAATAACTATTAACATTTATAGTGTGTAATTTTTTCAAAAAATTTATTTTAGAATAGTTGAAGAAATAAATAAAGAATTACTTCTATTTTAACACTACAAATTTCGATCTTATTACTTTTTAAGTCTAAAAGTGGCCGAATTTTTCCCAATTGACCATTTTCATTCAGCTAAATTAGTTTAAAAAATTGATTTTAAATATGATTCTAAGTTTTATAGGAATTTTTGCATTTTTGCCATGGGGTTTTTTAATTTTTTTTTCAATAATGTCCGCATTGGAATATGTTGCCAGAAAATGTGGTGAAATCCAAGTCAACCGCTTATTTTAAAATGGCTCTAGATAAGTTCAACGGAATTGGCTGCTACAGCTCTACACGGCCAATTGGCGGTGATGGGCTTATCTACATGTTAGGTGTCGCAGCAAGAACTACTTCTACTACTACTACTATAATGTATTTACAGAAAAACAAATGAGGAATTTATCAATAAGCAATATTTGAAAATTGTTTTATTTATAAATTTTTAATCCTAAAAACAAATAGAGAAACCATTTAAGTTTTACTATTATTCAAATAATCAAGTTTAGAAATAAGCATTATACGCTTTTGTATCATAATAACTTGAAGTAGTATATCAATTAAATACTTTTTTTAAAATAATTATTCTTTATTATGATGGATCCTTTAAAAAATGATCTTTCAAAACAAAGTAAAAATCAAAATGTTATCTATATATTTTAATAGACTAATTTGTTTTTATTTTTTAATTATTTTTTATTCATCCGCACATCAATCAAGATAGATCTTTTAATAATTCTTCTTTGAATTGAAGCATAATTTTTATCAAAATGGTTTATCTCATATCCATGATTTGCTCTTAAGCTAAACACTGAACAAATTTTAAAAAAATTTAACATTCTTTATTAATCCTTTTTTGGGCAATTAAAATTGAATAACATATATTATTCCACCTTCCGATTGAACTCAATTGCACTGGTTCCTTTACTTCGGATCATAAATTATTTTCCGAATATCTCATTCGAATCGGGTTATCTGTTCAACTTTATGAAAGGTATAGCATAATCCTGATATCACAGAAAGATAAATCAATCAAAATTAGCTCTCATTGATTCCCTCCGTTCCGATTGTGAGTTAGTCGAATATAATTTATTTTATTAAGTTTAATTTATTTATAAAGCCTATCTTGATACTGATGATGATTTTTTTCTATCAAATAACTTCTGCTTGTGCTAGCTAAATGGCTGCCGAGTTTTTGATAACAAAAAACTGCTGATAAGCATTCAATCTCATCAAGCCTATAAAAACCAACGCATTTGAGCCAATTTCCAAGAATTTAAACAATTAAGATTTGCAATAGTTCGCTTAGGAAAAGGATGTTGGCTGGAATAGACCAAACTAGGTCGAGCTTGATGCGATTTTCTCTAGCGCACCGTTTCTTGATGTGTAATCATTGGAAAATAAATTATTCAATTGATTTATCTCAAATTCCTTTTTTAGTTATTTTAAACAAAGATAAAACTGGGTTAGCTTCCTTAGTAATTATTTCATTTTTTCCTATTCGCTGATTTTTAGACTGATAGGTTGAACAAAATTGATTCTAGTCGGATAGATATAAAAAGAGGTGAACTGAAAAATAAAAATCCATTATAAATTTTATAACTTAAGTTTTTTCTAATTAAATTTTAATTATTAATTAATATTGCGATTGCACTTGTTTTAGAAGAGAGAGAATTTTTAGAATCTAATTAAGCAAAAATGTATGCTGACATGAATGATCCAGAGGTTGTTGAATCTCTAAAGTATCTATTGGTACCTCAAGCTGATAGAATCAAGATGCAGGCTCAGCCTTTTGATGGTAAAAAAAATTGCTGGATACCAGATAAGACTGAGGGTTTTTTGGCTGCTGAGATACAGAGCACCAAAGGTGAAGAAGTTACAGTAAAGACTGGCAAAGGAGAGCAAGTTACTGTAAAAAAGGATGATATTCAGCAAATGAATCCACCAAAGTTTGACAAGTGTGACGATATGGCTGACTTGACCTATCTAAATGATGCATCTGTATTGCACAATTTGCGTGAAAGATACAAGGCCTGGTTTATCTATGTAAAAATCTTTTTTATGCCAAGATCTATAAGTCTTATATATCTTTATTTACTAGACTTATTCTGGTCTCTTTTGTGTGGCCATCAACCCGTACAAAAGATTACCAATTTACACCATGAAAATGGTTGATTTGTACCGAGGTAAGAAAAGAACCGAAGTACCACCACATTTGTACTCAATTGCAGACAATGCTTATGCCAACATGTTGAGAGACAGAGAGAACCAATCTATGTTGATCACGTAATTATTTGAGTTTATTAAATTTAAGTTTGAACAAATATTTAAAATAAATTAAAATAAAAATAGTGGAGAGTCTGGTGCTGGTAAGACAGAAAATACCAAGAAAGTCATCCAATACTTTGCGTTTGTGGCCGCAAGTGGAGCACCAAAAAGGGAAGATGGGGTAGGATTTTTTTTTACCTTGCCTGAATTGAATAAATATTAGGAATAACTTACATTTATAAAAAAATAAAAAAAAAATTTATTTATAGAAAAAAGAGGCTAATTTGGAAGATCAAATTGTCTCTGCAAATCCAGTGTTAGAGGCATATGGTAATGCCAAAACAACTCGTAATAATAATTCATCTAGATTTGTAAGTTTAAAATTGTGAGGTAGAATTAGAAAGTTTGAAGAATTTAAACCTTATTTAAAAAGATAAATGCTAAAATTCCATTCCCTTTTTTGAATTAACAAAAATTACCCTATTAATGACCCTTTTGTGTGTAATTAGACAAAGCAAGCAAATTTAGAAGACCAAATAGTTCAATCTAACCCTGTTTTAGAAGCATTTGGTAATGCTAAAACAACCCGTAATAATAACTCCTCTAGATTTGTAAGTAGAACCCTCATAATTTGGCATGGATTGATGCATGACTAATTAAAGATTTAATATGGAACATTTTTGAATGAAAATTTAACCAAAATTAAAAAATAATTAAATCATGAATTGTAAAGGGTAAATTTATTCGTATTCATTTTGGTCCAACTGGTAAAATAGCTGGTGCTGATATTGAATCATATTTACTTGAAAAGTCAAGAGTCACTTTTCAACAACCAGCTGAGAGAAACTATCACATTTTCTATCAGCTTTTGTCTGACGCTTTCCCAAATTACCACAGTAATTTTTATCTAAAATTAAAATGGAAATTTACAGAATATTTAATTTGAAAATTGGATAATTTAAAGAGGAATTGTTGGTTGAGCCTAATCCAAAGTTGTACCACTTCATTTCGCAAGGTATGGTTACAATTGACAATGTCGATGATGCGGAAGAAATGAAATTAACTGATGAGGCCTTTGATATCCTCAACTTTAGTCAACAAGAAAAATTGGACTTATTCAAGGCAACTGGTGCCATCATGCACTGGGGTAACTCAAAATGGAAGCAAAGACCAAGAGAGGAACAAGCTGAAACTGATGGAACTGAAGAGTGTGAAAAAGTGGCACATTTATTGGGTGTTGAATCAGCCGATTTGATCAAAGGCTTGTTGAAACCAAGAATTAAAGTTGGTAATGAATATGTAAACAAGGGACAGAACAAGGATCAAGTTTGCAATTCAATTGGTGCTTTGTCTAAGTCAATTTATTCACGTCTTTTCCAATGGCTAGTCGATAGAGTAAATACAACTCTAGATGTCAAAGCAAAGAGACAATACTTTATTGGTGTGTTGGATATTGCTGGTTTTGAAATTTTTGAATTTAATGGCTTTGAGCAAATCTGTATCAATTATACCAACGAAAGATTGCAACAATTTTTCAATCATCATATGTTTGTCTTGGAACAAGAAGAGTACAGAAAAGAGGGTATTCAATGGGAGATGATAAACTTTGGCTTGGATTTACAAGCTTGTATTGATTTGATTGAAAAGCCTATGGGTATTTTCTCAATCCTTGAAGAAGAATGTATTGTACCAAAAGCTAGTGATAAGACCTTCCAAGAGAAGTTGTACTCGCAACATTTGGGCAAGCATCCCAACTTTGGCAAACCAAAACCAGGAAAAGGAAAAGCAGAGGCTCACTTTGATTTGCATCACTATGCTGGTACAGTATCTTACAATGTGAGTGGCTGGCTAGAAAAGAACAAAGATCCTATCAACACCACTGTTGCTACATTGTTTAAAGGTAGCAAAACAAATCAAATTTTGGCTCATTTGTATAGAGAAATGGGTCAAGAGGAAGAGAAAGGCAAAGCTAAGAAAGGTGGTGCTATGCAAACTATTTCATCTGGTCACAGAGAACAATTGAACAAATTGATGAACACTTTGAAGCAAACTCATCCTCACTTTGTTCGTTGTATTATTCCTAATGAAGTCAAGACTGGTGGAATTTTGGATCCTCATTTGGTTATGCACCAGCTTCATTGTAATGGTGTATTGGAAGGTATCCGTATTTGCCGTAAAGGTTTTCCAAACAGAATGATTTATGCTGAATTCAAGCAGCGATACAGCATTTTGGCACCAAACGCTGTACCAAAAGGATTTGTTGATGCTACTAAAGCTACAGGTGCTATTTTGAAAGATATAGCACTTGGTGAAGATTTATATAGACTTGGTCATACAAAAGTATTCTTTAGAGCTGGTGTTTTGGGTCAGCTTGAAGAATTAAGAGACGCTGCTTTGTCAAAGATTATTGCCATGTTACAATCTAACATTAGAATGTACTTAATGAAGAAACATTTCAAACGAATGTTGGATCAGCGTTTGGCTTTGAGTGTATTGCAGCGTAACATTAAGGCTTATTTGTCTTTAAGAAACTGGCCTTGGTGGAAATTGTACACCAAAGTCAAGCCATTGTTGTCTGTTGCTAGACAAGAAGATGAACTTAAAGCCAAGGAGGAAGAGCTTACTAAACTTAAGGAAGCCTTCGAAAAAGAGGAAAAAATGAGGAAAGAATTTGAAGAAACAAATTTGAAATTATTGAAAGACAAGAACGAACTATTTACTCAATTGCAGTCCGAAAGAGATAGTTATGGAGCTGCAGAAGAGAAGATCCAAAAATTGGTGTTGCAAAAGGCCGATTTGGAAGGTCAAGTAAAAGATTTGGAGGATAAATTAGGCGAAGAAGAAGAAATGGCTGGAGAATTGAATGCTAAAAAGAAAAAACTTGAACATGAAATTAATGACCTGAAAAAAGACATTGATGATATGAATCTAAAATTAAATAAGTCTGATTCAGAAAATAAAAGCAAGGATAACCAAATTCACAAATTACAAGATGAAATGGCTCATCAAGATGAGACCATTGCCAAATTAAATCGTGAAAAGAAACGCTTGGAAGAAACAAATACTAAAACAGTGGAACAATTGCAACAAGAAGAAGATAAGGTTAATCATTTGAACAAGGTAAAGACAAAACTCGAGCAAACATTGGACGAGGCCGAGGACAATTTGGAAAGAGAAAAGAAAGGTCGTGCTGATTTGGACAAGGCTAAGCGAAAATTGGAAACTGATTTGAAGAACGCTCAGGCCCAAATCGAAGAGGTCGAGAGACTCAAGAAAGATTTGGAAGACAATTTGAAGCGCAAAGATGCTGAATTGAATAATTTGGGTGCCAAAGTTGAAGATGAACATGGTCAAGTAACAAATTTGCACAAAAAAATTAAAGAATTACAACAACGTTTGGACGAATCTCAAGAAGAAATTGAGACTGAGAGACAAGCTAAAAGCAAAGCTGAAAAACAACGAGCTGAATTATCTCGTGAATTGGATGAATTGAATGAAAGATTGGAAGAAGCTGGTGGAGCAACAACTGCTCAACTTGAACTAAACAAGAAACGTGAAAGTGAATTGGCCAAATTGAGACGTGATTTGGAAGAAGCCAATCTTCAGCATGAAGCAACCACTGCTCAATTGAAAAAGAAACACCAAGATGCTGTCAATGAAATGGGTGAACAAATTGATCAATTACAAAAATCAAGAAATAAACTCGAAAAAGAAAAGCAAATAATAAAATCTGAAGTTGATGAAGCCCGCTTGCAGACAGATTATGCCAACAAAGCTAAAGTATTTATTTTTAATTTATCTAATTAAGTTTTTAATAATATTTTAAGGCAAATGTCGAAAAATTAGCCAAACAACTTGAACAACAAATACAAGAACTTACCATAAAATTGGAAGATTCAACCAAATCAATTCAAGAATTAAACTCACATAACAATAAATTACAATCAGAAAATATAAATTTGTTGTCTCAGGTTGAAGATTTGGAAAGCCAAATAAGTGGATTTAATAAAACGCGTCAACAACTTCAATCTCAAATTGAAGAGGCTAGAAGAAATGCCGAAGAGGAGGCACGAGCTAAGAATGGCTTAGCTCAGCAGCTTAGAAATGTAACAGCTGATTTAGATCAAGCACGTGATCAAATAGATGAAGAACATGAAGCCAAGGCTGATCTACAGAAACAATTGGCCAAAGTTAACAGTGAAATGATCTCATGGAGATCTAAATATGAAATAGAAGGTCTTGCAAGAGCCGAAGAGCTCGAAGAGGCCAAGAGAAAGCTTGCTGCCAAATTGGCCGAAGCTGAAGAACAAGTCGAGGAGGCATTGGCTAAATGCAACAGTTTGGAAAAGACCAAACAAAGACTTCAAGCTGAAGTTGAAGATTTGATGGTCGATGTTGAACGAGCCAACTCAAATGCTGCTGCCATGGAAAAGAAACAGAAACAATTTGACAAGTTGATTGGCGAATGGAAACAAAAATGTGAAGACATCACATTGGAATTGGAAGCTTCGCAGAAAGAAGCTCGCCAATACTCGACTGAATTGTTCAAATTGAAGACCCAATATGAAGAGAGTCACGAGTCCATTGAGGCTTTGAGACGAGAGAACAAGAACTTGGCCGATGAGATCAAGGACTTGATGGATCAACTTGGCGAAGGTGGCAAATCTATTCACGAATTGGAAAAGTCAAGAAAGAGACTTGAAATAGAAAAGGATGAATTGCAAGCGGCTTTGGAAGAGGCTGAAGGTGCTTTGGAACAAGAAGAGGCCAAGGTGTTGAGAGCTCAATTGGAATTGAGTCAAGTGAGACAAGAAATTGACAGACGTTTGCATGAAAAAGAGGAAGAGTTTGAGAACACAAGACGCAACCATCAACGTGCCTTGGAATCTATGCAAGCTAGCTTGGAAGCCGAGACCAAAGGCAAAGCTGAAGCCATTAGACAAAAGAAGAAACTCGAATCTGACATCAACGAGCTTGAGATCGCCTTGGATCATTCGAATAGAGCCAATGCTGACTTGCAAAAAGCAAACAAAAAATTGCAACAAACCATTGGTGAAATGCAAGCTCAAATTGAAGATGAACAAAGACAGAGAGATGAAGCCCGAGAGGCAGCTGCTCAAGCTGAGCGCCGTGCCAATATGTTGGCTTCAGAGCTTGACGAAATTAGAGTTGCTCTTGAGCAAGCTGAGAGAGCTCGTAAAGCTGCTGAAAACGAACTTCATGAAGCTGCTGATCGCATTAGTGAACTTTCTTCGGCAAATGCTAATCTTGGAGCAATTAAGAGAAAGCTTGAAAGTGATATAGTAGCAATTCAAGCTGATTTAGACGAAGCTATTGCTGAATTAAAGAACTCTGAAGAAAGAGTAAAGAAAGCTTCAGCTGATGCTGCTAGATTAGCCGAAGAATTAAGACAAGAACAAGTAATTTTTAATAGATAAGCTTATCCTTTTTAAAAATTTTTTAAATTTAGGAACATGCACTAAATGTTGACAAGTTGAGAAAGAGCTTGGAACAACAAGTTAAAGATTTGCAGGTTAGATTGGATGAGGCTGAAGCCAATGCTCTCAAAGGAGGCAAACGCATCATTCAAAAGCTTGAACAACGAGTAATTTATACTTTTAGTTAAAATAAAAAGTGGATTTAAAATAATTATTTGCCAGATCCACGAGTTGGAATCTGAATTGGACATTGAACAAAGACACCATCAAGAAACTCTCAAAGAAGTGAGAAAGAATGACAGAAGACTCAAAGAGCTGGCCTTCCAAGCCGAAGAGGACAGAAAGAACCAAGCTAGATTGCAAGATCTAGTCGAAAAGCTTCAAAACAAATTGAAGGTCTACAAGAGACAAGTTGAAGAAGCTGAAGAAATAGCTTCTGTAAATCTTGCCAAGTTCCGCAAGGCACAGTTAGAACTAGATGATGCATCTGAAAGAGCTGACCAAGCAGAAAATCAATTGAACAAGCAAAGAGCTAAAAATCGCAGCACTGTATCTGTAGCCAGAGTTTCTTCTCCTCAAGTATTTAATTTTTTTTAAAAATTTTCTCAAATTTTCTAATAATCTAATTAACTAGAGAGAATCACAGCCAATAAGAGCTGCTAGCGCTGCGCCATTCAGAGCCACCTCAATGAGAAGAAACTAGACTAAAATTAATTTGAATCATTGATTCAGATATCTGATTTATTTATATTGATATTTTATTTATGTAGTATGGATTACTCGCTTTCTCTCTCTATATTTTCAATTTTAATAGAATAAATTTTAGTTAAATTTTAAATAAACTGATTTTAATAAAAGTATTTTTTCTAAAACTAATTAACCTTCCCAGTGTAATGAAAGTAGAGTAGTTTAGTTCAATGCGAAAATGCGGAGGATCACAGATTTTGGTAAACAATTGAAAGATAAATAAATGCGTTAAAAATTATTGAGTAGTCTAATTTCATATTTTATCATTAATAAAATTAATCGTATATCTTTCACCAACTTCAATCTAAAATATTTATAAACAATTCACGTTGATTCTCAGGCTAATTGAAGTTTAAGATCCTGATAAAAAAGTATTTAAATAAGAGTCGAAGTATTTAAGGATAAAATTAATCTCATAAGCATTTTTGAATAATCAATATAAATGTCTTAACTTAATTTTAAATATCTGAAAAACTTTGCCTAAATATAAAAGATGCTAGATGAATAGTAATGGATTATCATGGTTTTTCTAACATAAAAATACCATAAACCCTTTATAGGGCTGATATAGGGCTGATTTACTAAGTTAGATCAGTTGTTAAGCATTACTCTACTTGTTGATAGATATGATATATTATGGTTATTTAATATATTATATTAATTGGTATTAATAGGCAACTCTAATTAATAGCTAGGAGACGAATATGAATTAGGGATAATATTTAAAAGGAATAGATTTTTGGTTAAGTGGTGGTTCTATTTGTGTAAAATAAAACGGTTTAAAACAATCCAATCTTTTCTTGATACAATGAATACAATGAAGAAAATCACACTACAACAATACCATAAACCCTTGCAAGACAATGCATGGGATAAATTTTCTTAGGTTTTAGTGCATGCATAAGTGACCATCTACCACGTGTTAAAATCGGCCCCCTTGTGATGCGTGCATAAAAGTATAAAATTAAAGATTTTGAGTTATGCTAAAAATTGAAAACGAAAAAAAATAAAACAATTATTAAAATAGCTTTTTTATTAAAAAAAAATCGATTATAGATAATGATGCGGGGTTAAAAATTAAGATTTCGAAAAAAAAGTGCGCAATTAAGTATAATGATTAGAGCTAATATTTTAAGTTTGGAAGATATAATTTTTAAGTTAATTAAAATTTTAACTAATGGAACTTATTTTCAAATTAATTTCATACTTTAGTTTTTAATACTTTTTTTTTCATCTTCATTCGAATCTTTTCAGCTTTTTGTTCATCCGTTAGTCTTGGTCCACCAACTTTATTTTAGTTACAGTTTGTCCTAATGTGAATGCTTGTGGTGAATGTCTTGCTGAAACTGAAACTGGTAATGATACTGTTAGGAGTTGTGTTAAATCAGAAGTATTATTTGATGATATAGAATGAGGAGATGATAACTGAATTGATTCTAAAATTGATAGTGTTGACAATAAATGTGGTTGAGACAAAATATTTTGTGTGGTGGAGTTGTCTTCCGATGAATGAGATGATTTTGTTAAAAAGTGAGGGGCGAAATGTCTGTTGACGATATTGATCTTGCATTTGATGATGGAGATATTTGTATCTTATTTACTGTTTCTTCTATAGCTGGACATGATTGATAATCAAATATCAAAGTGTCATCGTTCGGATCAAACCCTTCAATTTCATCACTCTCATCTACATCATCAATGTAGTCTGAAATTGCCACACTATTTTTTAATATATAATTTAAAGCCGAGTACAAAGCGAACTGGCTTGTGATTCCACATAGATCAAAGCTCTTCATGATAATTTAATTGCTTAGGTTTAACCAAATTTCAGAGAGCCAATTTATGCACAATGAGTATCGAGAGGATTTTTTCTTTCTTAAATACTGTTCCTAATTGTGATTGATCATGTCATGAGGAATAATGTTTTAATCTCGAGGAAGAGTATACCGTGTGAGTTAAAAATAAAGCTTTAAAATCTAGACTAGATAATTTGGTGCTAATAACAAATAGAAAAATTGGCATGCATATGAAAATCCAGGGTTTGCTGATCACAATAAACCTACAGGACTCGAAATCAAAGGGACCAAAACCAAAGTCATGTGCATAAATAAAAAATTGGACACAGTATTCATCATAGATGGCAAAAAAATTTAGTGTGTGAGTTAATTAAATACTTAAGAAGTATCACAAGTGGATCAATTGGAACGTTACCTTTTTAAAAACATTAGTGAACAATATCCTAAAAGAAACAAGAAATAAAGAAAATAAAACTAGCAAAAAATCCGTGATTGATGAAATGAAAACCATACTAGAAGAAAAAGACAATATAGAAAATATGGCAGCCAAAGCAAGTGAAAGGATAAAGCTTGAAAACATGCTTAACAAAGAAGAAAGCAAAGATGGAACAGTGGAGTCGATAAGGAACCTTTTTAAAGAATCGAGTGAGAAAAATAGAAAAATCCTAGACCTACTGAAATCATATTAAACAAAAAAAAATACATATTATTGATAAATTATTTATTTAAAAAAAAAAAAAAGAAAATCTGAAAATCATGTGTTCTTCAAATTAGCATTAAAAAAAAGAAAAACTGCAAAATTAACTTTATTTGAAATTATTTTTTTTTTTTAAATTTTTTATTTTAACTTTTTTTTACATCATCACCCATGAGGTGTTTACTGAAATAAATAAATAAAAAAAAACAATTTGAAAAATTATAAAAATTTAACTTTAAACATGAATATAAAATCAGAAGCAGAGTTTTTTTAAAGTCAACTTGAAACTGTTCCAATGACTTAAGCTTCTGAAGTTATTTGAGATAAAATGCAATTTCTAATCTATTTTAAGTTTAATTTTAAGTTAAATATTTTGTTAAAACAGCAGATAAATATAGATAATTAAAAAAATTTTTATTTAGAGATTTACTTTAGTAACTCTAGATGAGAACTCATCTTTGGTTAAATTTGGTTGCGTTAGATAATAAAGAACGCAGAAAAAATTTGAAAAAAAAGATGGAAAAATACAATTTTGAAACATAATCGATAGAAATCGCTCATTGATTTATAAGATAAAAGAAGTGTTCATTAGTAATAGAGATAAAAAATGATTCTAAAGAAATTTAATTTTAAAGAACCAAGGAAAATTCAACTTAACAAACTTCATTAAATCATGTTCTGTAGTTAATTAATAAATGTTAAAATATAAAATATAAAATAAAGCCTAATAAATCTCAATTAAAGATTGTTTAAAACCTGAAGACAAAGATGATGACTCTAGAATTGTGCAGAGTGATGTGTTTGACAATATTTTGATAAATAAGCAATGTTATATTTAATCAATAATGAAATATTGCTATGGAAAAGGATTTCTAGGGTAACTAAGTTTTTTTCTCAAAAAGTAATTTTGATAAAAAAGAACTTAATTTTTAGCATTTTAATTATTAATAATTTAGTCTTTAATTGATTGGAATAACATAGTTTAATGAAGCTAATTAAGTCATAAATTGATAATTAAATATTGTTTATTTAATTTTCGTTCTTAAATGTATTTAAATTTTATTAAATTCTCAAAAAAAGGTTATCTAAAGATCCATCTAATTGTGGAGCTTTTACAGTTGAGATTTGTCTAGCAACAATTTTTGAATCACTCAAAATGAATGTCTATTATTGCCAAAGGTACTTCAAAATGATTATACTATGACTGATTTATTTAATGAATGGTCTTGTTGCTAGAATTAGATAAATGGCATCTTATTTCAAATCCCGGATTCAGAAATACTTAGGAATCTGGATCCAAAACTTTGACTTTTAACGATTATGACTTTAAAGTTTGACTTTTTACCAACTCTGGTCCAATATGACCAAGGAGTAGAGTCAGTCTAAGCTTACAGATCCGCCAACAAGTTGTTGCTAAAAATTTCTGAAGAGTTGGACAAGTATCGAAAGATTGAACTGAATGCTTCCAAATAATTTTTGTGACTAAAATTATTTGAAAATCAAAAGGTGAAAATTTATGCACTAATAGTTTTTCTAAAATAGATTAGATATCTATTACTAAAAACTATGATTCAGGATACCAGGTAACTAGGAATTTGTCAATCTTTAGATAAATCAGTTAAACTAAATTAAGTCCGAGTTAATTAGTCAGTGACTCAATTATGAAGAAAGACAAGTAATCGGCTTAGTAGGAGTGAAAATATACAAGGGACCATTGGCAAGAAAATGCAATCACTGATTCAAGAAGTGTATTTGGATGACGGAAAGATCATGCAGTAGTTAATTTTGGTTTAATTTTTATATTCAATAAATTGGCATAATTCTCTAGGTTTTAATAAGCTAAAATAATATTCTTGAAAAAAATGGCTAAATTTGTTTAATTTAAAACTTTAAAATTCAAGCAGATCTTGACGGAAACAGATTATATCAAGCTTTTGTAATCACAAATTATATGAATTTTAATACTTTCACTTTTTTGATTTGATCAACTTCCGGAACACAGTAACCAAAGGGGTCAAAATTTAAAAATTAAAATCAAGTTCACTCAAGTGAAATTTTGGACGGATAATTCAAATATCATATTGGTTTTAAAAAAAAAAAAACAAATTATCAGGTTCAGAATTTCCTTTCATTAATTGTAAATAATCTTCATATGGCACTCATGTAGACATAATATGATTAGAACAAATTTTATTAATATTTATATTTAAACCAAGGTTGAATTTTGAATAAAAAATAAAATAAAAAGTATTTTAATAATAAAAATTTAAAATAAAACATAATCAATTTCACGCTAAAATTATCGTAAACCCTGCAATAAAGAATAAGCACTTAGATGATAAAGATGATATATAATTTTTTAATCAAACACAAATAGACAAAGATAAATGAAAAAATTTGGAATTATAATGAGAATAAAAAGACACAGTAGCTTTTTTTTTAAATTTTCTTAATTGAAAGTACTAAAAAAATTTTATTTTTTAAAAAAGTTTATGAATTGAAATAGAAATAGGATTTTGTTTCCACGAAATATTAATTGGTTTAGAGTTTATTTATTATCAGGAAAAAGGAAAATTTTTACAAAAAATGAAAAAATAATAAAGTAACATTGTTAAATTAAAATTAAAATATAAGAATGAAAAAATTCAGTATTTTTATCTTTTTGAAAATCGAACTACATTTAACACAATCATAAACTATAAAACGCTAAAAAGAAAAAGACTAAACTTGAAAAACGAAATGAACGAAATTATAAGAAAATAAAATAGAAAAAAATAAACTAAAATAAAAGTCAAACAAATTTTGAGATGCGTGGAATAAAACCCTAATAAAAACAGTTGGTAATTGATTATTTTGGTATGAATTTATCCTTTTTAGGATGAAAAGCTCAAAGAAATTCGGCTTGTAGCTCATTATTTGAAAAAAAAGTGTGCTTAGTAAATGATAAAGATAGATATTTGGAATCGATAGGTTAAACAAAAACAAGTATTCTTCTTCTAATAAAAACAAATAAAATATCAATAACTGATAATTTGGCTTTACGCTTACTATTTAATATAAAAAAGAATTGATATCTAAATTCGAAAATATCATTTAATAAAATCTATATATTGTAAGATAAAGCTTGAACAAACGAAATAAAAATTTTTTTATAAGCTTATTTTAAAAAAAGAATTCCTTTGATTTAGATTGAGAATTGAGCAAAACTTTATAGAAGAGAGACAAGATGTATGCTGACATGAATGACCCAGAGATTGTTGAATCTCTAAAGTATCTATTGGTACCTCAAGCTGATAGAATCAAGATGCAGGCTACGCCTTTTGATGGAAAGAAAAATTGCTGGATACCAGATAAGACTGAGGGTTTTTTGGCTGCTGAAATACAAAGTACCAAAGGTGAAGAAGTTACAGTAAAGACTAGCAAAGGAGAGACAGCGACTTATAAGAAGGATATTATTCAACAAATGAATCCACCAAAGTTTGACAAGTGTGACGATATGGCTGACTTGACCTATCTAAATGATGCATCTGTATTGCACAATTTGCGTGAAAGATACAAGGCCTGGTTTATCTATGTAAGTATTATTTTTAATGACCAAAATTAGCTTTGTATATCTTTTTGACATAATTTTGTATAAACTAGACCTACTCAGGTCTCTTTTGTGTGGCCATCAACCCGTACAAAAGATTGCCTATTTACACCATGAAAATGGTCGGATTGTACAGAGGCAAAAAGAGAAATGAAGTACCACCACATTTGTACTCAATTGCAGACAATGCTTATGCCAACATGTTGAGAGACAGAGAGAACCAATCTATGTTGATCACGTAATTATTTAGTAAAACTAGTTGAACAAAGATTTAAAATAAAATAAAATATAAAAAGTGGAGAGTCTGGAGCTGGTAAGACAGAAAATACCAAGAAAGTAATCCAATACTTTGCCTATGTTGCTGCTAGTGGAGCACCAAAAAGAGATGATGGTGTAAGAATAAGAAGGAAAAGAGAATCTGTTTTTATTTAATTCTAATTTTGAATATTAAAGAAAAAAGAGGCTAACTTGGAAGATCAAATTGTCTCTGCCAATCCGGTATTGGAAGCTTATGGTAACGCCAAAACAACTCGTAACAACAACTCTTCACGTTTTGTAAGTTTTTGCCTTTAAAAAAAAAGAATAGCTTTTAAACAATTGAATTGTAAAGGGTAAATTTATTCGTATTCACTTTGGTCCAACTGGTAAAATAGCTGGTGCTGATATTGAATCATATTTACTTGAAAAGTCAAGAGTCACTTTTCAACAACCAGCTGAGAGAAACTATCACATTTTCTATCAGCTTTTGTCTGACGCTTTCCCAAATTACCACAGTAATTTTTATCTACAATTAAAAAAGAAAATTTATATAGTAATTAATTTGATAATTTGATAATTTAAAGAGGAATTGTTGGTTGAGCCTAATCCAAAGTTGTACCACTTCATATCGCAAGGTATGGTTACAATTGACAATGTCGATGATGCTGAAGAAATGAGACTTACTGATGAGGCCTTTGATATCCTCAACTTTAGTCAACAAGAAAAATCTGATCTTTTTAAATGTACTGGTGCCATCATGCACTGGGGTAACTCAAAATGGAAGCAAAGACCACGAGAGGAACAAGCTGAAACTGATGGAACTGAAGAGTGTGAAAAAGTGGCACATTTATTGGGTGTTGAATCAGCCGATTTGATCAAAGGCTTGTTGAAACCAAGAATTAAAGTTGGTAATGAATATGTAAACAAGGGACAGAACAAGGATCAAGTTTGCAATTCAATTGGTGCTTTGTCCAAATCTATCTATTCACGTCTTTTCCAATGGCTAGTCGATAGAGTAAATACAACTCTAGATGTCAAAGCAAAGAGACAATACTTTATTGGTGTGTTGGATATTGCTGGTTTTGAAATTTTTGATTACAATGGTTTTGAGCAAATTTGTATCAATTATACCAACGAAAGATTGCAACAATTTTTCAATCATCATATGTTTGTCTTGGAACAAGAAGAGTACAAGAGAGAGGGAATTCAATGGGAGATGATTAACTTTGGTTTGGATTTACAAGCTTGTATTGATTTGATTGAAAAGCCTATGGGTATTTTCTCTATTCTTGAAGAAGAATGTATTGTACCAAAAGCCACTGATAAGACCTTTCAAGAGAAGTTGTACTCGCAACATTTGGGCAAGCATCCCAACTTTGGTAAGCCAAAACCAGCCAAAGGAAAAGCAGAGGCTCACTTTGATTTGCATCACTATGCTGGTACAGTATCTTACAATGTGAGTGGCTGGCTAGAAAAGAACAAAGATCCTATCAACACCACTGTTGCTACATTGTTTAAAGGTAGCAAAACAAATCAAATTTTGGCTCATTTGTATAGAGAAATGGGTCAAGAAGAAGAGAAAGGAAAAGCCAAGAAAGGTGGTGCTATGCAAACCATTTCATCTGGTCACAGAGAACAATTGAACAAATTGATGAACACTTTGAAGCAAACTCATCCTCACTTTGTTCGTTGTATTATTCCTAATGAAGTCAAGACTGGTGGAATTTTGGATCCTCATTTGGTTATGCACCAGCTTCATTGTAATGGTGTATTGGAAGGTATCCGTATTTGCCGTAAAGGTTTTCCAAACAGAATGATTTATGCTGAATTCAAGCAGCGATACAGCATTTTGGCACCAAACGCTGTACCAAAAGGATTTGTTGATGCTACTAAAGCTACAGGTGCTATTTTGAAAGATATAGCTCTTGGTGAAGAATTATACAGACTTGGTCACACAAAGGTCTTTTTCAAAGCTGGTGTTTTGGGTCAGCTTGAAGAATTAAGAGACGCTGCTTTGTCAAAGATTATTGCCATGCTCCAATCTAACATTAGAATGTACTTAATGAAGAAACATTTCAAACGAATGTTGGATCAGCGTTTGGCTTTGAGTGTATTGCAGCGTAACATTAAGGCTTATTTGTCTTTAAGAAACTGGCCTTGGTGGAAACTGTACACCAAAGTCAAACCATTGTTGTCTGTTGCTAGACAAGAAGATGAACTTAAAGCTAAAGAAGAAGAGTTTAACAAGATCAAAGAAAACTTGGAAAAGGAAGAAAAACTAAGAAAAGAGCTTGAAGAGACCAATTTGAAGTTGTTGAAAGAAAAGAACGATTTGTATACTCAGTTACAATCCGAAAGAGATAATAGTGGTAACGCTGAAGAAAAGATCCAGAAATTGGTTTTGCAAAAGGCCGATTTGGAAGGTCAAGTAAAAGATTTGGAAGATAGATTGAGTGATGAAGAGCAAACTTCAAGCGATTTGAATTCAAAGAAGAAGAAATTAGAACAAGAAATAAATGATTTGAAAAAGGATATTGATGATGTTCGCTCTAAATTAGGCAAATCTGATGGTGATAACAAATCAAAGGATAACCAAATTCACAAATTACAAGATGAAATGGCTCATCAAGATGAAACAATTGCCAAATTGACACGCGAAAAGAAACGCTTGGAAGAAACAAATACCAAAACAGTGGAACAATTGCAACAAGAAGAAGATAAGGTTAATCATTTGAACAAGGTAAAGACAAAACTCGAGCAAACATTGGACGAGGCCGAGGACAATTTGGAAAGAGAAAAGAAAGGTCGTGCTGATTTGGACAAGGCTAAGCGAAAATTGGAAACTGATTTGAAGAACGCTCAGGCCCAAATCGAAGAGGTCGAGAGACTCAAGAAAGATTTGGAAGATAATTTGAAGCGCAAAGATGCTGAATTGAATAATTTGGGTGCCAAAGTTGAAGATGAACATGGTCAAGTAACAAATTTGCACAAAAAAATTAAAGAATTACAACAACGTTTGGACGAGTCCCTAGAAGAAATTGAAGCTGAGAGACAAGCCAAAAGCAAAGCTGAAAAACAACGAGCTGACTTATCTCGTGAATTGGATGAATTGAATGAAAGATTGGAAGAAGCTGGTGGAGCAACAACTGCTCAACTTGATTTGAACAAGAAACGCGAAGGTGAATTGGCCAAATTGAGACGTGATTTGGAAGAAGCCAATCTTCAGCATGAAGCAACCACTGCTCAATTGAAAAAGAAACACCAAGATGCTGTCAATGAAATGGGTGAACAAATTGATCAACTACAAAAATCCAAAAATCGTTTGGAAAAAGAGAAACAACTTATCAAAACTGAAATTGATGAAGCCAAGATGCAAACTGAACATGCCAATAAAGCTAAAGCCAATGTTGAAAAATTGGTCAAACAACTAGAGCAACAATTACAGGAATTGAATGGTAAACTAGACGAATCGGCTCGTTCTGCCCAAGAGTTGAACTCACAGAAAAATAGACTCCAATCAGAGAATATTAACTTATTGGGACAATTGGAAGATTTGGAGAGTCAAATTGGAGGTTTTAATAAGACCAAGCAACAATTGCAAGCACAAATCGAAGATGCCAAAAGAACTGCCGAAGAGGAATCTCGTGCCAAGAGTGCTTTGGCTCAACAATTGAGAAACTTGTCCCAAGATTTAGATCAAGTGAGAGAGCAATTCGAAGAAGAACATGAAGCCAAGGCTGATCTACAGAAACAATTGGCCAAAGTTAACAGTGAAATGATCTCATGGAGATCTAAATATGAAATAGAAGGTCTTGCAAGAGCCGAAGAGCTCGAAGAGGCCAAGAGAAAGCTTGCTGCCAAATTGGCCGAAGCTGAAGAACAAGTCGAGGAGGCATTGGCTAAATGCAACAGTTTGGAAAAGACCAAACAAAGACTTCAAGCTGAAGTTGAAGATTTGATGGTCGATGTTGAACGAGCCAACTCAAATGCTGCTGCCATGGAAAAGAAACAGAAACAATTTGACAAGTTGATTGGCGAATGGAAACAAAAATGTGAAGACATCACATTGGAATTGGAAGCTTCGCAGAAAGAAGCTCGCCAATACTCGACTGAATTGTTCAAATTGAAGACCCAATATGAAGAGAGTCACGAGTCCATTGAGGCTTTGAGACGAGAGAACAAGAACTTGGCCGATGAGATCAAGGACTTGATGGATCAACTTGGCGAAGGTGGCAAATCTATTCACGAATTGGAAAAGTCAAGAAAGAGACTTGAAATAGAAAAGGATGAATTGCAAGCGGCTTTGGAAGAGGCTGAAGGTGCTTTGGAACAAGAAGAGGCCAAGGTGTTGAGAGCTCAATTGGAATTGAGTCAAGTGAGACAAGAAATTGACAGACGTTTGCATGAAAAAGAGGAAGAGTTTGAGAACACAAGACGCAACCATCAACGTGCCTTGGAATCTATGCAAGCTAGCTTGGAAGCCGAGACCAAAGGCAAAGCTGAAGCCATTAGACAAAAGAAGAAACTCGAATCTGACATCAACGAGCTTGAGATCGCCTTGGATCATTCGAATAGAGCCAATGCTGACTTGCAAAAAGCAAACAAAAAATTGCAACAAACCATTGGTGAAATGCAAGCTCAAATTGAAGATGAACAAAGACAGAGAGATGAAGCCCGAGAGGCAGCTGCTCAAGCTGAGCGCCGTGCCAATATGTTGGCTTCAGAGCTTGACGAAATTAGAGTTGCTCTTGAGCAAGCTGAGAGAGCTCGTAAAGCTGCTGAAAACGAACTTCATGAAGCTGCTGATCGCATTAGTGAACTTGGAGCAGCCAACTCCTCACTTGGAGCTCAAAAACGTAAATTGGAAAGTGACATTGCCACAATGCAAGCTGATTTAGACGAAGCTATTGCTGAATTAAAGAACTCTGAAGAAAGAGTAAAGAAAGCTTCAGCTGATGCTGCCAGACTTGCCGAAGAATTGAGATTGGAACAAGTAAATTTACTCCTGTAAAATTAACATTTTTTGAGCTAATGAAATTTTTTTTCCTTTCTAAAGGAACATAGTGTTAATGTGGAAAAATTGAGAAAGAGCTTGGAACAACAAGTTAAAGATTTGCAGGTTAGATTGGATGAGGCTGAAGCCAATGCTCTCAAAGGAGGCAAACGCATTATTCAAAAGCTTGAACAAAAGGTTTATTTGAATTAATTCTTGTTAACTTTATAGCTAATCTAGAGTTTATTCCAGATCCACGAGTTGGAATCTGAATTGGACATTGAACAAAGACACCATCAAGAAACTCTCAAAGAAGTGAGAAAGAATGACAGAAGACTCAAAGAGTTGGCCTTCCAAGCCGAAGAGGACAGAAAGAACCAAGCTAGATTGCAAGATCTAGTCGAAAAGCTTCAAAACAAATTGAAGGTCTACAAGAGACAAGTTGAAGAAGCTGAAGAAATAGCCGCTGTAAATCTTGCCAAGTTCCGCAAAGCACAACACGAACTTGAAGATGCCGAAGAAAGAGCTGGTCAAGCTGAAAATCAATTGAACAAACAAAGAGCTAAAAATCGCAGCACTGTCTCTGCTGCTAGAAATTCATCTCCACAAGTACTTTACAATTAATTATTATTCAACCTATTTTAATTACTATAATTTTTTTCGCTTTAATAAAGAGAGAACCACAACAAATTCGAGCTGCTAGTGCTGTACCATTCAGAGCTGGATCAGTGAGAAGAAACTAGAAATTAGAAATATTTTTCTAAAGATTACAATATTTTCAAAATAATTAGTTTAGTCTCTTAATTTAACTTAAAAATATTTTAATTCTCAATTTCACCCTTTAAGAAAATAAATAATTTTACAAAATATTTTTTTGTTTCACTTGTTATCAAAATTAAAGATTCGAAGTCTTTATCTTATATTCTTTAGTTTTTTTAATTACTTAATTTTTATTTATTATAATCAAATTAAATATATTGAATTAAAATTTTTATCTTTAAATTCAACTTCCAGAAATATAATGACAGAAATGCATTACCAAATATAGTTTCGTTGTCTTTCTTCATTAGTTACTTTTGTTTGAATGCTTTAATTACAATTTACCTAGAAGAACAAAGGTAATAAAATAAATTCAGAAAACTACTGCTCAATATCGCTTTAATCGGTCCTAATAAAAATAATGGAAAAGTTTATAAGGGATGAAATGATAAAGCATTTATTAAAACACAATTTAATGTCGGTGCACCAACATGGATTTAGGCATGCCAAATCTTGTATAACCAACTTGCTATAATAAAAAATGAACAGTCTTCTATAGAGGGATTTAAGTATTGTATGCAAAGTCTTGGAGTCCATAATCAAAGAACCAATTTTAGAGCATTTACTTTAGAACAATTTAATTTCCACATCACAGCATTTCCACATCAAAGTCATGTAATACCAATTTAATGGAAACTTTAGATTTTATTACTAAAGCAATATGACATCATTTACACAGATTTCGCAAAGGCTTTCGATTTAGTCTCTCATAGAAAGCTTTTGTATAAACTCAAATTTTTTGGGTTCGGTGAAGTCCTGATAAATTGGATAAAGGAGTTTCTTTTAGACACAAAGAGTCACAAAGAGTAGTATTAGGAGACACCAAGTCAAATTGGGTAAAAGTTAACAGTGGAGTTCCACAAGGTTCAGTGCTGGATCCTCTCTTTATTATTAATATAAACGATATGTTGGATATTGTCCAAAACCATTTTGAAGCTTATGGTGATGACACTAAGCTAATATCAACAATTGGAAATTTCATCTCAATTTACAACCTACAATCAGATATAGATAAAGTGTGTAAATGGTCAAAAAAATGGTCGACTCAGCTAAAAGCAGATATAATGCAAGGTTGTTCATATTGGCAAAAGAAATCCAGAGTTTGATCAAAAAATTTGGCTTGAAACCCTCAGTAAGTCAAAAGTCGAAAGGGATTTGGGTATTTACATACAGAGTGATTTAAAATGGGCTATCCAAGTCAAAAATGCTACAGCTAAAGCAAATAGAATGCTGGGTTCAATTAAGAAAGCATTTAAGTATCCTTGTAGCGAGACTATGAAATTATTGTATTGTTCAATGGTTAGACCGCACTTGGAAAATGCTGTAAGTTCATGGTGTCCTTATTTAGAAAAAGACATAAATGAGCTTGAGAGAGTTCAACGAAGAGCACTAAGTTGATTCCAGAAGTCCGTGAATTCGATCATCAACAACGCTTGTTAAGGCTAGATTTAACAAATTTGAGTAGAAGAAGATTAAGAGGTGACCTAACTCAAATGTACAAATTGGTAAACAATTATGAACAAATTAAATTTAATAAAGGAATCAATTACAGCCTTAACACAATACCTAGTAGCCAAAGGTATGAATTGAAGAGAAATAGCTTTTGTCTAACATGTGAAAGAATAAAAAATTATCTTCCGAGATATAACTTTTTTACAAATAGAGTCGTGAATGGATGGAATAAACTCTCCTTTATACAGTATTACACAGAAACAGTACTAAAAACATTGAAAATTTGATATAAATAGCATTTAAAAACTATTTTAGGGTCTTTTTTTTTAAATAAGCATATCTTTATTCTTTATTTAAAACTTATCTTTCAAAAAAATTTTTTTTTACATAATAATCTAATTTTTATACATAATAATCACCCTTTTAGATTTTATTTTTTGGTTTTTAAAAAAAAAATGAAACTCTTATCTATTTTAAAAAGAACCAAAAATCGTTAATTAGAGATTGAAATAATTAATGATTTACTTAATATTTAAAAATTGTTTGAAATAAAAAGCCAACGTTTGAACAGTTACCAATAGTTACTTTTATCCTTGATTCCCTTTTTAGCCCATCTTTATTTTCAACATTTCATAGTTTCAGCTATTTAGGTTAACACTACAGACCAGAAAGAAGCTTTTAAAAAATAAATAATAATTGGACTTAAGAAAAAGAGAAAATTGGAATAATGGAATATGTCGACATGGTAGAGAATATCAAAGATATTCAATATGTGATATCATAAATAAGTTAGGTCCTTGATTATAATACACCTGTGCATAATGAAAACAGTACTGAAAAAATTGAAAATTAGATCTAAATAATTTTAAATAAACATTAAAGTTTATTTTACTTAATTTTATCAATTGTTATTATATTAGTCAATATAATAATTTCATTAAATTTTCGAAAATTTTTATAGTTAATCAGATTTGAATCAATGTATTAAATTTAATAACAAAATTGCTTATTTTTTCAATTTTTATCATTCTTGTATACAATTTTCACTGACATTTAACATTGATTTAATTTTTGAAAAAAATGCTAATAAAAAAAATCAGAATCAAAAGAATTTTTAAGTATTATTTATTTAATTTAATTTCAGAAAAAAACTTATATATAATCGTTATGATTTTAATATTTTAGACAAAGCATTTTTAAATATTCGATACTAAATAATGGTCTTAATTCGCTCATAAAATAATGAAAATAATTAAGCTTTATTATTTTTCTTTAAAGTAAATTTCTACAAAGAAAAACAAAATAACGAATTTGTTGTTAGTCTTAAGGCGAGTTGATACAAATACGAAAAAAATAAATAATTTCTGACTTTATTAAAAAGATAAAATGGCTTTAATTTAATAAATTCAATAAATGATGTATTTGCTATTCATTATTTTGGTATGAATTTATCCTTTTTAGGATGAAAAGCTCAAAGAAATTCGGCTTGTAGCTCATTATTTGAAAAAAAAGTGTGCTTAGTAAATGATAAAGATAGATATTTGGAATCGATAGGTTAAACAAAAACAAGTATTCTTCTTCTAATAAAAACAAATAAAATATCAATAACTGA